>JAWNZC010000314.1:2710000-2945000 GCA_035771165.1 Paragorgia papillata | reverse complement strand
TTTCAAACGTGCAAGTTTAACTGCAAATTTTTGACGTTTTAACAATAGCTTGATGAATCACTCTCCATTTTTTGACAGGTTGATTGATTGGGGTATTGTTGAAACGTAAAATTTTCCAGTTAAACGTGCACGTTTGAAACGTAAACAAACGCGTTTTAACTCTCACGCCTAACGGTTGATCGCAAATGGTAGTAAATAAAAATAAATAGATAAAAAAAATTTTCAGGTGTACACAACCCCCACTCGAGGGTCCAATATCCGGTCGGCGATTAAGAAACCGATTTGTCACGTGAATACCAGAGTTCCCGGATATCAAAATTTCAACGACAGACGAGTAGACGCATTCACGACAACATGGCGTTAGCGAATCTTCGTAAAACAAATGTGAGTATTTTGGATCTAAACGCTTCAGATTTGTGTTGAATTGTTTAATTTCATGGCATCGTGTTAAGTATAACTTTCCGAACAGTTAGTGGTAGAATTAGTAGTCGTAGTATTGCCTCGTTCTATTAAAAATGTTGTTGAAGTTCGCAAAGAATAGATTGAGTGAAGAGTGGAAACACTGTATTTGCAGTATTGCTGGCTAACTTCAGCGAGAAAGTGCCCTACCACACACCCATTTTTTTCTAACTTTCCGCTAACTTCTTATGCTTTCCAGCCTATTAAACTAATTTATAGTGTAGACTGTAGAGGGAGAAATGTATGGTTTTAATATACATTACACTTTATATTTATATAAATAACACTATAAGTAATATATAAAGTGTTTAATATCAAAGTATTGGTCTCTGTTTTCCATAGGTACGTCTGCCTCCCGAGGTAAACAGAATTCTCTATGTCAGGTAGGTTGGAGTTATGTTTATTAGTGATGAAAGATTGACAAAAAGAAATCCATAAATACTAAAACTATACTGTTGATGTCAAATATTTATAAGAAACATGAGTAATCAATAGTGATTACATGTACTTACCTTGGCACTCAAAAGTTTTGTAACACCTTCGTGGACTAAAATGTGTGTGGTCTGCGTGTACACGCAACATACATATGTATAATAGCTACACACAAAGCTTCGTGTATAATAACTACACACAAAGCTTTGTGTATAATAACTACACACAAAGCTTTTTATTTCACCGCAATATTTGGTGAGAAAAAGTATAAGCCTAGTTTCCATATGATTGCTACGATCGCTCAAAAAACCCTCAGTGATCGCAGCGATCATATGGAAACCAACATTTTCTATCATTGTAAAAGCACTTTCCATAAATACTCTTTAACAATGAGGTATGACATGTTGAAATACCACGACCATGTACTGCCAATGCTCTTTTCATTAACACCCAGTCAAATGCTAACCATTGTAAACTACCCATAAATACTCTTCAAGCTCTGTAAACTAAGCAATAATTTCTTGTGTATTGTATCATGTAGCCCAAAGAGTTAACCTTTCAGAACAAGATGCCTGGTCAGGTGTTCACTCGGGCTACTGCAAAATCACAATGCTATATATAGTAGGTGAAGGTGTTTTGCAACCATATACATGCGCAGGTTGTCACATGTAGTGCTAAGATCTAAAGT
Source organism: Paragorgia papillata (assembly GCA_035771165.1). Classification (NCBI taxonomy): domain Eukaryota; kingdom Metazoa; phylum Cnidaria; class Anthozoa; order Scleralcyonacea; family Coralliidae; genus Paragorgia; species Paragorgia papillata. Next base: position 2,943,421 of record JAWNZC010000314.1, on the reverse strand, counting down.
CTATTAAACACACTGGTCACAGACAAAAGTCAAAACACAATCCAATTCTCCGATAGAAAACACAATTTGCAATAACAAAACACGATTGCCTGTATTTATTAACGTATTTCCACACATGTACACAGCATTCTATATTGAGTCTCTTCAGGTATTAAATATCAACAACTTTAAATGGCGTGTGCGATTGTAAGTGTATATAATATCAAGATACTTGCCAGCGACACTGACCAATAACTGTGAACACACAGAACACATCCGAGATGAGTGATCAGACATCAGGAAAGCAAAGAAAGAAAGTATTATTTCCACACATGTACAGCGTTCAATATGTCAAGTCTCTTCGCCTTATTACACAGCTTCATGTTTACCTAGAAAGTGTCGCCTGCAAGTTCACTTAATGAATGGCGTGTGTGATTGTAAGCGTATATAGTAAATATAAAGATACTTGCCAGCGACATTACTGCCCAATAACTATGTCTGTGAACATAACACACAAAACACATCTGAGATGAGAAAGGACCCTCACTCACTCACTCAGTCGAAAAGAAAGAAGGCACCATCCTACGCAATCCTAGCACCTCAGTTTCGCAAAGCTTATTGGTCAATATCGCCAGTGGCTGCGCGGAGGACTAATAACGCGTCGCAAAAAATAAAAATAAAAATAATCGTGAAACCTAGACTCGTCTACTTGCCTGAGTAATAATACTGATGATACGCAATTGTCAACCAGCGAACTATTTATATTTTTCATGACTACACGCAAACTTCATGTAGGACAAAGTGACAAATCAAAACAAGCACAAGCTATTCTTTGCCCAAAGCACTTTGTGAGGTACTGTAAATACAACCTATGGTCATCTTGGCATGTAAAATTTGTATCATGTAGCCCAAAGAACTAACCTTTCAAAACCACAATATTCATGTATATTTGCAAGTCAAATATTTGGATTTTGCTGCCAGGAAGAAAAATGCTTTATCTAGGACTGACTATAACAATCTTTTTATTTACGATGGGCTTACAAAAGATTGCATCAACTTAATAATAGACCAATAAGTGTAAAAAAAATGTAACTTTGCTCTTACAATTGACTTGATAATTGTGAATTTTGGCTTGAAATTATCCACGTCAACTCAAAACTCATCCCAGCTTACAGTACCAGGCCAGCCCACTCCATGTAATTGCAATTAAAATTCATCCCAGCTAACCGGTCTAGGTTAACTGTGGCCCAGCCCAATTAATGAAATCACCCCCTAAGTAGGATCCTACACTTTTCTGCCTATGCAATTGATGAAGCTGATAATCAATAGAGATCGATGTTTAACAAACAGAGTAGATTTTTCCATATGTGTGTATGAGGTAATAGATCACAAATGACATTTTCATGACCAATTCAGTTTCTCACAGTCGATTAGAAAGCGACAAGCATTGATTTGCTTTGTTCAGTTGCACACAAACGAGCACACATTTGACATGTATTTATGTGGGGTTGATTCGCTTTATCTCAAATGGGGGTGGATGTTCAAAATTGTATGTTGTCTATGCAGGCTTGCTCCCCTTTCTTCGATCTTCCAAGAGCCTGTGAGCAGGCTATGCATTAGAGTAAAATATAAAACATGCTGAATATACCCTGCGAGCAGAGCCTTCTTTTCCTTATTTCTTCGCTGAGAGAGAGGAAGAAAAGTAGGCTCTGCTGTATTCGTGACTGGTTCCCATTGCGCATGCACGTCAGTTGCTTGGTTACAATCTCGAACCCAGTCCCAATCAGAGCAGAAAACAAAACGATAACCGGTTAAATGGGTCTTAAACGGGTTACTTCGTCCTAAATCTTGGACGAAGCCAAACACGAATACAGCAGAGCCTACTTTTCTTCCTCTCTCTCAGCGAAGAAATAAGGAAAAGAAGGCTATGCTCGCAGGGTATGCTGAATAGCGCTGGTGGTTATATATGAAAGGGTTAATCAATTGATTTGGATACTCCATGAATAATTGATAGACATGCACTGGTGGTACACTTTACAGCCAGGCATGTAAAATACATCACAAAAAAAAACCCAAGCTAAATACTGCAAATTAATCATTTTCATGTATGTTCTTTTATTCAACAGAAATTTACCTTATAAAATAACTGCTGAGGAGATATACGATATCTTTGGAAAATATGGTGTTATTCGTCAAATAAGAATGTAAGTTTGGCCAGTTCTATTCTAAAATGTTGTGTTAACTGTTGTAACTATTTTTGCTTCAAATTTGGTGTAGATATACTCCATAGGCATAAGCGAATTTATTTTCTTATTCAAAAATGTCAAACTGAACAATTTCCATTACTTTCGGGCCAATGTTTTCGTGATTTCATCACTCGTATACAAATTTTAGTGGACGCCATGTTTGGCCTAGCTTCCAGGTTTTGCTTGCAGCGTGAATATGTCGTGGCTTCTGATTGGTCGGGATAGGAATATTCCAGTTATAAGAAGGTTTGTCATTGGATAACCTACTACTGGTCTAACATAACAACATGTATTTATACCGCGCAAATTCAACTTTAAGGTTTTCAAATGCGCCTTACAATAATTTTTGACATGGCCGAGTCGAAGGTATATTAAAGGCGCTCAGGCAGCCGCCATACGACACATATCGGCCCACGAATTACAGCTAAGACCTAGGTGTTGGTTTTGCGGAGGGAGGAAAACCGGAGAACCCGGTGAAAAACCCTCGAAGCACAGGAGAGACCGATAGTAGATTATCACCAATAGACCACTAGTAGATTAGCCAATCAGAATGCCGAATTTGTTATTGATCACTAGTTGGTTGATACTAACATTGTTTAACGCATTGGTGCCTAGATGTCTGAGGATTCTCTCTTTGATAAGTAAAATTGTCTGGTGTTAGACAGAGTAAAACGATAAAGGGATCATTCTTGGCTGGCTCCGGCAGGAATTCACTTGTTTACCCATTGCTGCATACGACGGTTCCGGTTTGGGCGTGGACACGCGTAATTTGACGACACACGTTTCACACGGGAAACTAACATGTTGCTAAGTGGAAACTGTAACGTTACTAAGGCCAAATGGTATTGTTTCAATTTGAAACGAGCGCCAAATTTTCAAAGCGAATGTTGTCATGTTTATAACTCATCTTTATACACAACAAGACGCCTGCTCAGGCGTTCACTCGGGCTACTCATTTGATTTCCGAAAGCTTCGCGTAGCCTGTGCGTACTATAGCAAGACTACATGACAATGGCAATGCATAATTGCATAGATTTTCACAAATAGAATCTATGGTCTTATATCAACTGCTGCCGTGCAGGAAGCGCCGAAGGTTTGCTAATAGTATAAATGTAAACAAGGCCGTTTTTCTGAAAATTAACAACGGATCTAATATATTTAGCAGACAAAACCTATAGTGTCGGATTCGGCAAATTCAAGCGATCATTTTGATATAGAATTTATTTAAATTCGGACAAATAGAAAATATTTAAACATGTTTTAAAACACACGTTTCCAAATGTCCCAAATGTAATACGACACGCGATATCTAGACATGCACTGAACATTCAACGACCATTGATCATCCGGAGACAACTCGGCCAAACCTCGGTTTCGCAATTATTAAACATGACTGTTCTCTGACGTCCTTCACTCCTTCAGTTTAAAGTTTCCAATTATTTTTAATACACCTTGATTCGCTGACAGTCCGACTACTCTGACATCTTTGTTTGAGACGACTGCTGGGTAGTGTGCCAAGAAATGTCGTGGAAATATTCAAAAACATCGATAAAATGGCAAGAAAAGCTTCGTTCAAGAGGCAACTCGCCATGAAAGTGAAATTTCGGTTTCGCAAAGCCTGCTGGGGCAATATCGCGACCCCCAAAAAACAATAATACCAATAACACGACCGAAACCTAGATTCGTCTACCTGCGGTAGCCCGAGTAATTAAATCTTTGTCAAGTGAAGCTAAGAACTCCACAGTTCTTTTCCGATCGGCCATTTCGCTGACAAACCCCACAACGCGATGTTTTCGCGAAGAAACAATGCCGTTTGGCCTTAGTAACTTCGCAGTTTCCGCTTAGCAGCATGTTAGTTTCCCGCGAAACGTGTGTTGTCAACTTACGCGTGTCCACGCTCAAACCGGAACCGTAGTAGGATGTCTGAGGATTATCCCTTTGATGAGTAAAACAATAATATACACTTAATTCTGGTCGCGAAGGAAACAATTAGTTTTGTTTTCCTGAGAGTCTTGATGTTTCCCAAGATGAAGTTGAGGGAAACATTGAGACTCGAGGGAAAACAAAACTATGTTTCCCAAGGGATCAAGTGCTTTGTTATATAGCTGGGTTTTCATTGGATTTTTGCTTGGTTTAGGCTGTTTAGGCTACGTCCACACGTATACGTTTTCGTAGCGTTTTCATATTGTTCTCCGTCCTCAAGGGAATAGAAAACAATGGTCTACTTACCTGAAACAATATGAAAACGCTACGAAAACGTATACGTGTGGACGTAGCCTTAGCTAGACTTTCACTAAGCAGTTGTTGTTTGAGCGGGCAACAATTGCAATATTACCCGTGTGAAAAACATTTGATTTGTTTAATCCGACGTGACCATAAATGAACCAATAGCAATCTGAGTTATAACTAGCAAAAACCAAGCTAACAAAGGAGTCGTTGGCTAGCTTAGGGTGGAGGCAGGAATGGGTTAACAAAACATCAAAATAATACTGAATGTAGGTTATGTGAGAACGTACTTTGATTTCATATTGGGGCCACACTTAGTGCCCCACGAGGGCGCTAACAATACTAGTGATTACTGATTGTACTACCAGCGTACTGATAACTCTTAATAACTCCATAAAATATATTACCGTAGTACCTGTATATATATATATATATATTATTAATAATGTAATATCTTTCTTTGTTCTTGGTTTAGTGGAAATGCTGCAGAGACGCGTGGTACTGCTTATGTTGCATTTGAAGATCTATTTGATGCTAAGAATGCATGTGATCATTTGTCTGGTTTCAACGTCTGCAACAGATATCTAGTTGTGCTCTACTACCAATTTTTTGCTGGGCGAGATTTACAACGGGAGCAAACCAACAAAAGTGAACCCAAGTGGAGAGGAAAACACGGAGAGGAAAACACAGATAAACTGATGAATAAACTGATTGGATTTTTATTGTTTACTTACATCCTTTTTTTACTCTATATGTTACTACTTGTCTTTAATGAACTCGAAGAGAACACAACTAGTTTTAGGTTTACTTTTTTATTGCTAGTTTTTTATTGCTAGTTTCCATTAATTCATCTGCAGAATGAGTGTAAGCGTATCCGATTACCATCAAACAAACAAGAACAAACGCAATAATATATTTCCCCATATTATCATATACTATTCCCAAACAACAAGTGAGTAGAGTATAGAACATTCTAATTATCCAAAACTACTCTCGTACTATATATATACAATGCAAACACATAAAAATTCACTAAAATATTTTTGTAATACCCTGAAATAGTAGGGGGAAAAAAGATTTTATTTCACCGAAATACCATAAAAAGGCATAAAAATGTATAAATGCATGAAAAAAAAATGCTTTTAAACAGGGTAAATATTTTTGTATTCCGTCAAAATGGAATCAACAGAGTCGCGTGCATCTCTTAAACAAGCGGTATGCAGTAGATGTTTGGAGGAAATCGATGGACTTCCCGTAGGATTACTCTACAAGTACCGTGATACTTATCAAAAATATTTATACGATCTTATCTACAAAAGAACATCAGAACATAAGAACTTCTCATTTCCCTTTCTCAAATACATCTACACGTTTACAAATGTAGAACAATTTAAAAAATTTTGCCGTACAAGGGGAATCACCAAAGAAACTAAAATTTTAAAAATTTTATTTGAAATCACATGTAAACATAAAAAATATGAAACCGAAATGATTCCTCCATTCCATTATCGACACTCACACAAAGCTAACTGAATTCACACTTTACCCATTTTTTTGTTTTTTTAGAAAAACAAATTATGGTAGTACACGGAACCATATCTTCTGTTGCAGTTGCCTGTGTGAAATTAGACACGAAAACCTACAATGTTTCTATACATGTCACCATTGTAAAGTTTACATCATTTTTTGTGAACATTGCAGAAGAAACCATAACCGAAAAATTAGACCTATAGTATTTGATAAATGTGATCGCGATAGCGAAGAAAAATGTAAAAATAGACAAGAACGATGGTACAAAAGATATTTCTCTAAATAAAATATTTTTTTCTCACCTTGTTAAACTTGAGAATTTTTAGACATTTCATCTTTCTCTTCTTTAATTTTTTCTTTAATTTTTTCTTCAGTCTTTTCTAAAAAAAAAATTCAGCAACTCCATGGCTAGAAATCCAGGACACTCAGCGGCAGTGGCCTGTGGGCTCATATTTAGATGGAAATATTAATTTGAAAATTCTGATGGCTAAATATCGATCATTTCAGCTATAAACAGAAGTCTATAGCAATAAATTAAAGTAGAGTTATTCGCTAAAATGTCTTGTTGACCCATTTCTTACCCAAATATCAAATTACAAAAGGTTTAATCGTCTAGACAGGCCTGTACCCTCATACTCACAAAAATTGCCGCATAAATTTCGGTTATTATTTCTGAATCCACAGTAACATTTAATAATAATAACAGCGGTTAAGACCCTGGCAACCTAGCAACAGCTCCATCAATCTCGAGCCCATAGTCACCCCCTTTTTGGTCAGCGGGAGAGCGCGGGGGAGACTCTGGGGAAACTGGATTGATTCTCTGTTTTGATTGGCTCATTTAAATTTATTGAATTCATCGATTCAAAACATACAGATTGTAAAATAATGAAAGTCAAATATATTGCTTAATTCAATAAACATATATATCTTCAAATTTAGACGCCTCATTTTCATCTCCTCTCTTTGTTTGATATATCTGGGTCTCAGTCACACAAACAAACTTACAAGCAAAGTTTAAAAGACTTAAGACGAATTTCGAACAACGTTAATGTCGCAATGAACAAAACAAACCCTGGTGGGATTTGTCGTTATATTTGATGTATAAATGTAAAACAATTTAAACAACGAAAAAGCATATTTAAGACAATTAAAGAAGGAATCAGCCTTCGCACTCGTATTAAAAGGCTTGTGATCGTCTGATCGAGGACGATATTGGCATCGTGAATTGATAGTTTAGTAAGTTTACCTTGGATTTCAAGAACGTTTATGTCAAGTGCCAGCACCAGCAGTGTCAGTCTCTCTCCGACAATTTTAACGTGCATTTAATCTGCATTTTATGCTGGATTCTCACAAATATAGTATTTGCGATTTCAAACAAATATAATGAACACAACGCACATCCTGCACAGCAGCTGAGGCTACGATCATGCGCTTAACAACCGGAACCCCTCATTTCAGGGGTAATTAAATCCAATTTCCCCAGAGTCTCCCCCGCGCTCTCCCGCTGACCAAAAAGGGGGTGACTATGGGCTCGAGATTGCAGCTCCATAAGAAATGGCGGACAAGAACCCGAAATTATCGAGGAATGCATTGCTTCTTCACGCCGAGTTCAGTATTTATCTCGGCGCTTGATGGATTAAATTACAACGACTCGGCTGCAATAAATCGTACATTTTAAGGTCTTTGGGAACCTATTAAACAACGAAAAAGTGGAACGAACAACCCCGCAAAACAAAGTAACGTTCATCCCGAGCAAATTCAGACGTTCGCATCGTGGACAAACAACACAGAAGCAGCCAAAATTGGAGCTCCAAAATAAGTGATATAGCAGATTAATAGACTTTAAACAGCGAATAAGAGGTATGCTTGTGAGGGGCTCGGGAACCTATTTAGGACGCTCCAAACTTAATAGAAATTGTAGTGCTGAACGATTGTTCAATTTGGTGAAGTTTTGGACGTTCGCATGTCGGAATTTACAATAGTAAATAACCGAAAATGATTGTTCTTTATATTTCCTTAAGAAATCTATTGAAGGACGCCATATTGAATTAATTAAAAAGGGATTCAGTGCGCATGCTTTGCCGCCATGTTGTCCTCGATTTCTGGCCATGTTTTTTTTCTTCTCTTCATAAAAAATCATTTTTAATTTTTTTTTTCCCACTTTACCAATAAGATATTTATATGCAGCAGGATGTTCATTTAAAAACGATGCTACACATGCAGCAGGATGTTGATTTAAAAACTTTGATACACGCACACAAGCGGCGTCATAAGTTGTTGATTTTTTCATTCCACGCGTGAAAGGCAGATCACTTCTTTCCATTTTTATCAAGCCTACTCAGGTAAAGGTCAAACAAAAATAAATCACTTTCAATCAAATTCTCGTTTCTTCTTTTCAAATTTTCTACTCCTTTTTTTTTTCTCCCTTCTCACCATATATGGAAAAAACCGGTGTTTGGAATAAAATCAGTACCAGAAACAAGCACTTTTTCGTCCATGAATTATCCAATCTACAAAACCAAAAACAAACAACCAAAACAATATCCAAAATAATAGAGGAAGCATACGTAACTACCACATCGTCACTTCCTTTATGGAAATGTCAACGTTTATCCAAAATCAAATTTATGCAACAAAAACTGGAACCCCCCCCCCCCCTTTTTTTACCATATATGGTGAAACGTGGAAATTTCACAAACAAAAAAAACCATGGATAGTAAAATGAGTGGATTGGAAACTAATAGTCACGTGAGGTGTTTCCAGGCCGCCGATTGGCTGAAAAGCGTTTTTCTTTGCTCGAGAGTGTTGTAACCTTAGTTGCAAATTGTGATGTCACGGATGGCGTGAGTGTAACGTGCCGAGCTTTGGAGAACACTCCTTTTATTTACAAACTTAGTTACATGCAACCTTCGCTCTCTACGGTCACATACACACTGCCTGACCTAACACCAGGTCAATTAGTCTCCTGGGCTTTGTCCGGAAACTCCACCTTACATTGTTCTTTGTCTATTGTCCTTTGTCTTAATAGTGAATAACTGAACTTACATATGACTTGTTACACCATTACCTAACTTTATGTTCTTGCCCTCAAGAACATGTTATTCAAAATCTAAAAATGTAAAATTAATAAACTATATGTACAATATTCAATAATTGGTATAATACTAATTAACTAATTAGCGACTACATTTCTTTGGTGACTTACGGCGCAACACATCCGTACCGATCAGGCGGTTGTACATTTTGCCTGAGATTCCTAGGCCTAACCCGTTGGAACTGGGGAGCATTATCACAGTGAGGTTGAATTTCAGTCGTTGGCATATTGTAAACCACCTGATTGTCCCCGGTTTCTCTCGCGGGACAGACACATAGCTGCGCTTCAGCTGATCATGGTGAACGACAGTAACCTTTCCGTTTGTTGATTTTATCTTATAATCAACGCCTAAGCGACCAACAACTTCGTATGGTCCAATCCATTTGGCCCCACACTTCCACCTTTTCGGTCTTTGCAAGTACACAGTCTCACCTGGCACAAATGGACACCACGCCTGAGTTTTCTCTTCGTTACCCTTTCGTTGTTTCTCCCTTGCCTTTTCTAAATTATCCCTAGCTACCTGCCTGACTTCTTTAAATACCTTCCTAATCGACTGCACATATTCTGATTGAGTGCTTGGATCTTTAAGTGGCAGCCCCAGCTCTAATTCCAATGGCATTCTAGGTGAACGTCCAAAAACTACCTGGTATGGTGACAATTGCAGCGATTCCTGCTGGCTTGTATTGTAAGCGAATACAACTGAATCTAGCCACAAGTCCCAATCGCTTCCATGTTTTGCTGAAAATGCCGCTAGCATATCTTGCAGAGTCCTATTCTGTCGCTCTACCTGACCGTCACATCTAGGATGGTAAGCCGTTGTACGAGTTTTGGTTATCCCCATCACATCGCATAATTCATGCATTAAATTGCTTTCAAAGTTTGCACCTTGGTCGGAATGCAAGACAACCGGTGGACCAAATCGACTAAAAACTTTCTCAACCAAAATCTTAGCTACCGTAACTGCTTTTTGGTCTCTTGTCGGAAACGCCTCGCACCATTTTGTAAAATGGTCCATCAGAACTAATATGTGCCGGTTACCCCTAGCAGTTTCTGGGAGTGGACCCATGTAATCTATGGCCCAAAATGTGAACGGTTCGCTTACTTCTATACTCTTCAGAGGGGCTTTGCCGTTGTTAGCCGCCGGTGTTTTCCTCTGCGTGCATGCAGTGCATTGACGAATATGGTCTTCGACGGACTCGCGCATACCTGGCCAGAAAAATCTTTTCCTGACACGTTCAAGAGTTTTAGTAACGCCTAGATGTCCGGCAAACGGGCTATCATGAGTGCCCTTGAGAATTTCTATTTCTAATGCTTTAGGGACAACAACAACTGGATCTGGATGCGTATTTTTGGCTTTTAATGATCGATAAAGTAAACCCTGGCGAACAAACAACTTATCATAATGGTACCAAAATGCTTTTAGCCTTGTATCATGACTCCATGCGGATAGTTTTGGTTTTGGTTTGCCGTTTGTTTTGAACTCGACTATCTTAGAGATAATTGGGTCCTCTTCCTGAGCCTTTTTTAAATTAAGCGTTGGGTTGACAGTTATGGCGCAATTACCGTTCTCTTGGACAGAGTCTTCGTCGCCTGGCTCGATCTTAGCGCGCTCAAGATCCACTATCGGGTCCTTGTGAGGCGCTATGAGGCGAGAAAGGGCATCCGCGTTATTATGGAGCTTACCCGGCTTATGAATAATCGAAAACTGAAATTCTTGTAACTCCATGACCCACCGCTCTAACCGTCCTTTCAAGTCCATGGTGTGGAGCCATTTCAATGCGCTGTGGTCTGTGATTACCTTAAATGGCCGACCTAATAAGTAAATACGAAAAGTGCGAACACCAAATATAACCGCAAATGCTTCTTTTTCTGTTGTACAGTATTTTCTTTCTCGAGGAGAAAGGACTTTAGACGCATATGCTACCGGCCGTTCTGTACCGTTGTCATCAAGTTGTGACAATACCGCACCTAGTCCAGTGTCTGACGCGTCTGTTTGCAAAATAAATTCCCTGTCAAATTTAGGATAAATTAACACCGGTGCACAACACAAAGAATTCTGAAGTTCTGTAAAAGCATTCTGGCATTCTTGCGTCCATTCGAACTTCTTCGCGCTTTCTTTAGTTGTCAGTTTTGTCAGTGGCGCAGACATGTTGGCATAATTCTTTATAAAACGGCGATAGTAACCTGTCAGACCTAGAAAACTTCGGACGTCTTTTACACAGCGAGGGACAGGGATTTGTTTTATCGCTTCGACTTTCGAAAGAACTGGGCTAACACCTTCTTTGGATATCATGTGCCCTAAATAGTGAACCTGCTGGGCTGCGAACGTGCATTTCGACAGGTTTAGTCGAAGCAGGGGCGGATCCAGTAATTTTCATACGTTAGTCAAAATTTTAGTTGTCAACACTCAGGGGGGGGGGAATTTTTTTGGGGGGTTGTATGATTCATCATAATAACGCCCCCCCCCCCCCCCCCACATGATCGTATTACACCACACCATGCTGTCCGCTCAATTGATAGCCTAACATTAGCAACAAAATAGACTATAAAATACAATGCCACATATTTAGTTCGGTGAATAAATATATAGAATAATAGATAATATATATTTATGACACTAGTCAATGACTCAATATGCCCATCAGTTAAAGCATTTTCTCCTGCAAAGCCAAAGGCAATTTTGGCAGCCTGGCAGGTTATGATCGTATTACACCAGACCATGCTGTCGGTCTATTGATAGCCTAACAAAATAGACTAAATACAAATATACAATGACACTTATTTTGTTCGGTCACTTCGGTGAATAAATATATAGAATAATCGATACCTAAGTCGAAATCTTTAGCTGATATTAATTGATATAATGCTGCTTTTATAATGCATTTATATGATTTAGATATTAATAACCTTTTGACCGCAAAAATATGCTAATTTGGGTAAATTCCATCGAGATTATCATATACAAGCCTAAATATTAAAATCGGCGCACAGCTTGTTCTGTTAATAGACATTCTAAAACAAGACAAAATATGTTTAATTTACCTTATAGCAGTACAGGACTTGTTCTTTTGATCTCGAACACACTTCGGGATTAAACTCTCGGCACCAAAATTTCTACTGAGGCAGAAGTTCGTGCTGTTTATCGCACTCAAAAGCTCTTCAACAGAACTCTTCGGCGAAGCGTCGATTCGCTTCATCAGATCAGCATAAATTTCTTGTAGACATTTTTGATCGTTCCCCGCAAACGCAGACTGAACAGTATCGTAAATACTACAAGACATTGCTGTTTAAATTCTTTCTACTCTAACGTGGGACTTCGAATGGAACCTCAGTGGCCAAGCAGCGATCAGAAAGGCTGGATTCGTCAGCCCTTGAGTGTATACAGCAAGATCATATCCCACGCTGCGAATCGGTCAAGATCGGTCAAAAAATGTGACCAATAAGAATACGAATATTTTTTTAATTAGCCAATCAGATAGCTTGTATACGAGCCCCTGATTCCTAAATCGGTCAGAACTCCCCACAGATCGGTCAAAATTGCTGATCTCCATGGAGATGAGCATATTGACCAATCAGATGGCTAGAATCTGACTCAGATCGGTCAAAACTCACGCGTAAGTCCGCTGTTCGTTGACTTGATAATATTACTTTACAGAAACTCAGCCGCAGCATGAAACTTGATAACTGGACTACAATGGTGCCGCTGCTTGAAATTTGAAAATAGATAACTCATCATAACTGGACTATCATTCGAATTTTAATTAATTAACTATTTAACTCCGCAATTTTTACGTTAGTCGCGTGACTGGTTTGACGACCCCTAGATCCGCCCCTGAGTCGAAGGTTGTACTCTTGGAAACGAGACAAAACCGTTCTTAATCTATCACAGTGCTCTGTAATAGTGCTACTAAAAACTATCACGTCGTCTAAATAGCAAAGGCAAATACTGTAGGTAAGACCCGCTAAAACTAGCGCCATGGCGCGTTGGAATGTTGCAGGTGCGGTCGCTAATCCAAAAGGCATTCGATTGAACTCATACAGGCCATTATGCGTTACAAAAGCCGTTTTTTCGCGATCGTCTGGGTGGACTGGAATTTGCCAATAACCACTTTTCAGGTCAAGGGTTGTAAAGTATTTGGCGTTACCAACTGAATCTAATAAGTCGTCTACCCTGGGCAACGGATGTGCGTCATTGCGTGTAATGTTATTCAGTTTACGATAGTCAACGCAAAAGCGAATTTCACCCGACTTTTTTCGGACTAAGACGACAGGACTTGACCACGGACTGGTACTGGAACGTATGATTCCCTGGTCTAACATATCCGCAATTTGTTGGTCTGCTTCATCCCTAAATGCATATGGCACTCGCCTGGGGCGCTGCTTTATAGGTTGATTATTACCCGTGTCAATCCTGTGATGCACTAGATTTGTCTGACTAATTCTGTCGCTAAAAACTTCCCTAAAATCAGTTAACACTTTTTTTAGCTGTTCTTTATCTTCACTGCTTAATTCTGGATCTAAGTTTGCATCGATTTTTGCTGTAAGGTTATCCGCTTCTACTGAACTACAACGAATACTATCTGAATTGTCGTCTGTAACATTCGCGGGTTCAATTAAAGGACAAAATTCCGCCAATTTGCAACCTTTAGTTAACTCTACGGCCTCACTAGATGTATTGGCGATTCGTATTGGCACACTCTTACCTAGTGGTGTAACGACTAAATGAGCCACATGCAAACCTTTTAGATGAGCAACACTTGCAGAACGACAAGATGATACCATGCCAACCTGTAACACATCTTTCGTCTGTACCTTACCTTCAACAATCATTTCCGTCCGAGCCGGAATTGCCACTCCTTCGCCCAAGATTACTTTCTTAACACCTTTCAACTGAGACTGCACAAGCAAAGCACTTCTCCCGCGAGAGTCTTTTGGGGGAGTTTTTGGTGGATTTACATGAGAAGTCACAACGCCATTCGATTGTACCCTCACTGCTGGATGCTCCGCCTGTATCGGGGTTTTCCCGTGGATCCCAACTAACTGATAACTACTTCGACCATCCCGCAAATGCCCTCGCACACTTAAATGATGTTGCGTAATAAAGTCCCATCCCAAAACACAGTCGTAGCGTATATTATTACTTACAAGAAAACTGCCATTATAGCTATGTCGCTGGTGGACAAATTTTACACTTCCCGAAACTTCCCCTAAGATATTTAAGTCCCCACCCGTAATCGAAGTACACCGTTCTGATTGTGACTTATCTAGTCGAATACATTCAAAATCAATAATAGCGTGAATCTTATCATTAATAAACGATCTCATTGACCCTGTATCTAAAAGTGCACTAACTCGTACACCGTCAATATAACATTCTACAAACGGATGCACAGGTAAACTGTCATCACAAACACTACTAGTAAATTTGTTACTACAGGTCTTACTCTTACTTGTTTCGGGGTGTTCTACCGGCCTGCTTCTCGGGACGCCCCTTGGTAGTTTAAAGAATTGGCGCAGTCGCGGGCGAAATGTCCAAACCCTTGGCATTCGTAACAACGCACGGTAGTTCGGTCCAAAGAGTTACGTTGGCGGCTATCACTACGACAATCACGGGCGATGTGACCAGGTTCACCACATCTGTAGCAAGAGAAAGGCTTGTCTGGTCGTCGGTTGTTGGACTGACTAGCTGCAGCGTAGAGCCTGTGGGATTCTCGCATTTGGTCTTCTAACCGTGCCTGTCGGGAGGCGAGATCGGTCATTAGCCCAACGAGCTTGTCGACTTCTGAATTGGTCGTGGAGGTTGTAGCTGTACTTGCGCTTGTGGCGTGGGAGGTGTAGCCTTCGACTGCGCGAAAACGTTGTACGAAACTCAACATGTCGGGCAGAGATGCAGTCGGGTTGTGTTCGATCAACTTTCCCTTGATGCCACTTGGAAGACCACGCATGAATTGTCGCGCCACAAGGGCAGTTTTGGCGTCGGCAGCAAGTGTAGGTTGGGCTTTGTCGAGCAGTTGTTCGAGTTCCCATTTGTAAACAGCGGGGTCTTCGCCATGGCGCAGCATACGGGCGTCGAATTGCGCAAAAAAAATTTCGCGTTCCACAAGTGGACATAAAGCTTCTTTTAACCTTTTGGCAGCGTCGGTGTAGGTAGACCTCTCGTCATCAGAGATCGCGTGAAAGTGACTGGCGGCGCGTCCACGGAGGAAGGCTGGAAGTCTCTTTATTTTCTCCTCGTCTTTCCATCCATTCGCCAGGGCACACGCGTCGAATTCCCGAAGCCAAGCACCCTCGAACTTTGTAGGAAGAATTGCACTTGCCATATTTCTTTCACCGCTGCCACCAATGTGTAACGTGCCGAGCTTTGGAGAACACTCCTTTTATTTACAAACTTAGTTACATGCAACCTTCGCTCTCTACGGTCACATACACACTGCCTGACCTAACACCAGGTCAATTAGTCTCCTGGGCTTTGTTCGGAAACTCCACCTTACATTGTTCTTTGTCTATTGTCCTTTGTCTTAATAGTGAATAACTGAACTTACATATGACTTGTTACATGAGTACGCTTGTTTTACTGAGGTTTTTAGTGAACTTTTCTTCAAATTCTTCATTTCCTCACATTCAGATGACTATGTTGACGTTTCAAATGATTTTATCGCCTTACAAACCTGCCTAAGCCACAATCGAGCGTTCGGGGTAAGCGTTGTTGATCTTTGTTTTGATGATTCCTGTGTTGTTTTGAAGAAACTGGCGTCCCCAAATTGTGCTTTGTTTTGCTCGGAATTTGGGATGCATATTTTAACTAGTAAACCTTGATATCTTCTTATAAAATGAGTAAGAATAGACGGGCATTTTGTCGTATTGTGGCTTTGTCGTATTTACAGACGATTCGATTATCATTTTAGGCTGTATTAATCCCAAACTTTGAATATACTCGGGTTTTTTAAGCTTGTCAATTGCAACCAGGTTGTTATGCTCACGCCATCAAGTTTCCAATCCAGTCTGTTTACTATCCATGGTTTAACCACCGACCGCGCAACACATCGCGTCCACGTGTGTGGCGTGTGTGTGTGCTGTGGCGGCACTTTTTTCGGTTTTTTTCCAAAAAATACACAATTTTATTTTATTTACAAAAAAAATTATTAATTTTTTTCCCCTTTTTTTTCTGGAAAAATTTTTATTTTTATTTTTTATATAAATTGGGGGTTTTCCCTTCTAACACAAAAAAAAACCCAACTTCCCCCCCAAAACACAAAACCACACCCTATGAATAAATTAAAAAGAAAGAGCCAACACCCACTCTCTAGCACCCTCCGTCCAAAATCAGTGATAATTTATTCATGCTCGCTCCTGATTGGTTGGAAAAAAAATACTGCGCTCTGATTGGTTAACGACTAGTTCCCAAGCCCCAACACATTAAAAAAAATTGCTTTTATGTCTACACTACTATTGCTTATTTGCAAATTCACGGATGTATCTGTATATACCTCTTGAAGAGGTATATATCTGTATATATACCTCTTACCAGGTATTTATCATAGATACATCCCTACAAAAAACAAAGGAAACCGACTCAACTATTAAATAAGGTCTGATATAAGTCGAATTAGATAATTCTTTTATGCGCATATAAATTAGCCCTTAATAACATCGTTTATATACCAGTTCATATTACATTATATAACTCAACCTCGTTCCCAGAGCCTTTTTGAAATTGCTAGGGCTGAAAAAGGCCCTGGTATCGGCTGGTGGACTCTCCATTTTCATTGGTTGATTGCTTTTCTTAAACATTACTCGAAAAACATAATTATGCATAGTTTTATGCTAGTTAAGCCTGGTTTTCACTAGCGACGTAAGCGTAAGCATAACTACGTACGCAAGCGCAGTAAGCACTTCATGGTAGATGAACACTTTGAAATTAGGGAAAACAAAGTGTTAAATTGACCTTGGAGTGCTTACTGCCGCTTGCGTACGTCGTTATGCTTACGCTTACCGTCGCTAGTGAAAACCAGGCTTTAATGATCAACTGGAACCGATATTACAATGAACTTCTCCAACGGGACTGGCATTACTCAGAATGATTTTGCATACTAAATTAAATTGCTAATTTATTACACCCAGTATTTCTTTGGATGCTGTGACCAGCCGATGCCTTTTTCCGCCCTCCCAATCATTCGGCAGATTTTGACGACTTTGTGTCCTATCCATCGGATAATGGGTCAGTGTACTATACCCATAGAAATAATAGGGGCATTGAGATATAGAATGCGTGCTTTGTCAAATATGGCAGTCTCCTCTTTTTGCCTTAAATCCGCCATATTGGATTTACAGATATGTATACATACATACATAAACTCTATTTACAAATAGCACATAAATGTTAATATCTTTGAGAACATAACTACATAGTTAATAACAGCATACTGCTCCATTTGCTTACTAACAAAAAATCCTCGGGCGACTTCATTTGCCCTTATAAATCCGCCATATTGGATTTACACACATACATACAAACATGCAATTTACCTTCTCGAATTTACAGATGGCATGTAAATGTTAGTATCTTCGAGAACATAACTACATAGTTAATAACAGCGTACTGCTCCATTTGTTTACTAACAAAAAATACTGGGGTGAGTTCATTTGCCCTTATAAATCTGCCATTTTGAATTCCTGTAGTAGCGTCACTATGGGAGCACGCATGCTATGCCTATTAATAATTATAATAATAGTTTAATAGGCATATCCAAAAATCACATTTGTTGAAAAAAATGGAATGAACTCTGGCGTCATGCTTATTAACTTGACCAGAATGAGAGCGTTTGGGTGGACGGAAAAGATTTTTGAAGCTTATCATAAATATAAACTTAGTATAACCTGGGGAGGCCAAGAAGACTTGTTATATTGTTTTTCGTGAGAATCCACGTAACGCACGCCGTCCTGCATGTTTATAATTTCATGGCTGTTTTTATGAAACTCAGTACTACATGTACAAAAACCACTAAACCATGGAATAGAGCCAAATTTACATATCACTACCCCGCTCACTTTCGTTCATTACGCACCTCCCACTATTGCTGATAAACACCATTAATAAATTCCTGTGGAATCAAGTTTATGGAATGCGTAAAAGAGAAGAGCTCTGGTGTAAAGAACGTGAAATAAACAGACGTACAAAAGAAAAGGAGGCAAAACTGTCGACTTAACTTCAGTTACTTTAATTCTGTATTAGTCTTACTAATAATACAGAAGTCCTTGTTCTTAAACCGTCTGCTGGGCTTCTCCACGTCTTCTATTAAATTCAGGTTTATTTATTTCCACAGTTGTATATATATCTAAGAAAGTACTAATTTCTAAGATGACTAAATTATATCGAAAAGGTAAAATGTGGCGGTACGTGAGCTAAAAGCCGAACAGGCTTTTTCAAAACGTACTCCCACCAGACAAACTTTAGACTTGCTAAAAGTCTCTCTCTCTGGGTCCGCGGTATGCACGGTATGCGGTATCCCCGGAAAGGGGGCGGAGAGAGAGACTTGTCTATTCCGGACACCGGAAATCAGAGCTCTAATATTATCACTGTTGAATCACCTGTTCAAAACTGAACAGGTGATTCAACAGTGATAATATTAGAGCTCAAAGACTAAAAAAAAACTGATCAAAGTGTAAAAAACATTCTCTGGCTTAAATTATTTGAAAAAATGAGCTTTTGGCTACCAATCTGCAGCCTTTGACGAATACAGTGAAAAGTGTAAAAAAAATTGGAAAGCGGGGTGCAAGATAAAAACAATTAAAATTACTAATGAAGGGATCTGTTATTTAAAAGAATGGAGTATTGTATATAGGTAGCGGCTTTGAGTTATTATCCGCTCATTAGAGATGGCGGTATTCCATGACTCGATTTAAAGTTTTTCGTACTCTGTAGTCGCCTTTGTCGATCACTCTCGCGCTTGTAAAATCAATTGAATGGCTATTAGACCAAGCATGTTTGGAAATATTTGACTTGAACCTTTGTTACCGTTCTTAACGTTTCCGACGTGTTTTGGGGAAGGAAATTCTTGAGGGGTTTAGTGACTACTCCGTTTTTTCGAAGTGATCTCAAGTGGCTCAGTGAGGCCTTTAATATAAGGAAGACAAGCATAGTCAGGGCGTGTGTTAGATGGCCCACCCAGTCGAAATATATGCGAACTATAATTCTTCCGGTGACGGAATTGATGCTGGGAGTGATTTTTCCTTTAGAATATTGTGAATTATCGATGAAGGATAGCCACTAGCTTTTAGAGTGTCGGTGACATGTATATTTTCACCACTCGTTAAAGGCTGCAGATTGGTAGCCGAAAGCTCATTTCTTCAAATAACTTAATCCAGAGACCGTTTTTTTACACCTTAATCATGTTTAACCCTGGTTGCGCGTCCATTTTTACACCTAATTAAACTGGTTTATCTCATTGACTATCTCAAGCATAACAAATGTCAAAACGTATTTAATTTACTTTTCATATTTGTTATATGGTTATTCACGTATCCTGAATGATCGAAGTAATGTTCTAGGAGTTGGAGATTCTGTTGTTGCTTTTGTTCCTGTTCCACCAACTAAGGGGGTTAAAGATGACGTCGGTAACTTTCCAGGACTTTTCGTTTTTGGCATGCACGCAGCTCTTCCTAAATTGAAACATGTCATTGAATGCACTTAAACAAACTGGCATGATGGCAAAATATTCAATTCGGTTGAGGAGTAATGCAAATTTCATCAAAGTAATTTAATAAAGAATCATAAGTTAAACATTCTGTGAGATGATACGGAAAAAAGCTAAAAAATTAATCTGTCTGAATCTTACAGTACAACAGCAAAAGTGACGAAAACATTCTCCACATGCAATGTCGGTTTCAAGTAATGTTAGGCATGTATGGAATTGATGACCCTTATAATAACTGTAGAAACCTGTTATTTTTTAATTTTATTTACTTCCCCAACCGTTTTGGAACAATCCTTACCTTTCTACTTTGTGTCTTCTCTGCCTTGCTGAGATGATACCATCTACAAGAATAAGAGTATTCATAACGTAATTAGCAGTTTTGCAATATACGTCTTTCCCACACTAATGTCTGTGGATTTTTCACGGCTCTTTTAGAAACAATATCAAATGTAGCTTGAATTCAGCAGTCTGAGAATCAAGGCACAAAAATCTGTGGCTTATCTAGGGAGAAATTGAAGTAAAAGGCAAAATTCTATATGTAATGAAAAATAAACCGCGGGAAGAACATTTTCTTGGACTTATAAGGACATATAATATATACTTGCTGCTGAAATTAATGCCTACTTTGTAAATACACTATACCTAGAGCGTCTTTCAGAGTCTTCCCATTGTGCTTCAGAGAGCAAAGCTTCTGTCTCATTTCATAGATCTTTTCTATGGGAATGACTTCGTTTTTGTCTTTAGAGCCTGACGCGATGTTACTCACGATGATATCTTTCTTTGCCTCATATGTCTGCTTGTCTTTCCTCATCTGTTCGATCTTCTCGTCGTCTCTGATATCCTTCTCCTTAGCCTGCTCCTCTTTGATCAGCATGTCAAGGTACTCGCTGAAGGAGTCGTTGTATGCGATCAATGCATTTTCCTTGAGAAAGGCACCGAAGAAGCTAGCACATTCAAAAATGAATTTCTTTTCGTCTTCAAGCTCCTTGATGCTTCTCTCCATCTTCGCCATGAACAATTCCTTCTGAGACTTTAAGTCGGACTTCTCCTTGATCTTAATCTGTGCATCGCGTGACAGGAATTCCTTCTCTACGAGAGTAAAAGTGTAGGTCATATGCATGTGAACTCTGTAGTCGTGCTTACATTTCTGGCAAATCCCATCACACATGGCAGCACAGCCACGAAGCTGTTCGTTGTTGGTAGTCTCAATTGGAACTCCTGAAAGTCCGCAGTGATCATGGCAGATCTGTTCATAAATTGTATTCCTCTCCCTTGACTTTCCGATATTTACATACTTCTTGCAGTTTTCGTCTGCACAAACAGTCATGGGATAGTCGAGATGGCTTAGCTCCAATTCATACGCATTGAACTTGAGATCGGCCTGGAAGGACCTGATGTCAGCGTCAACGACCTTGCACTGGTCTTTAACATCTTTGATCTTCTTCAAGTTCATCTCGATCAGTTGAACAGCTTGACCCATTGGTTTGCTCATGGCGATTATGCAGTTCCTCGCCTCGTTCAGACTCACGGTCTTCTTAGTCTCATGGGGCTTCTTACTCTTAACGAGGTCGAAAAGTTGGCAAGTTGTGTCGCACGACTTGACCCAGCTCTTTGAGTAGAGGTCAATCTCTTCAGAGGTGAACTGAATTCCACTCTTGTTGCAGGCAAGAAACCTGTAAATGAGATGATGAAAAAATCTATTTAACAATGACTATCGGTAAATACACCGATAGTCACCGAGACTGAGGTAACTAATTGTTTTAGTATAATTTCAGAGGTTGATAAAAAACTAATAACGTTAAAACAAGAAACTTTTAAACAACTGCTTTCATTTTAGCCGTGGTGATTCTGTTTATTCACAGACGATGTTAGCAAGCCACAGTCTTTGTCAGTAAATAATTTCAAAAAGAGTAAACAACATTCCCCTTGGTCCTGAACTTGTACATACGTTCAAATATATGCTAAAAAGACTTTTATTCTGGTGTTTTGAATCCTGTGTTACGGCTTTTTTGCACTTAATTCATGTTCAATATATCACTCATGACGAAGTTTTCGAAAACATCGCTACGACCAAAACCTAGCCAAAACATACAAAAAAAACCCCGAAGAATTATAGAAAATATACTTCCTTGATAAAGTTTTGTTTTTACGATATTTGATATGTACATCATCTCGGTGATTAATTTTTTTCAGTTTTATGCTCTTTTGTTTGTCTCAAAAACTACGGACCCCATTTTGAAAAAAAAAATAATCAACAGTTCAATGAATCAAATGTACAAATTCCAAATTCTCATACTTCAAAATGACAACTCCGAGGGGGAGACTGAAACGAGTAAAGTCAGTGCAGTGTTGAATAAGTACCAGTTTCTTTTCCAAAACTACTTTTGAAGAACAATTTCTTGTGATGCAATAGTCACCGCGCTAGGCGGTGACTATTGCCTCAGATTCACCGCTGAGTGGACCAATCAGAAAGCTGGAAAGCCTCTTTTCCACTATGAAATTATACTAATTCACAATAGCCCAATTTACAGTTGTCTGCTTAGTGAATTGGCCTTTGAGTGAGAGTGAGGCTGAAGTTGACATTGCTTTGATACTAACCTTCCTGTTTTTCATACATAAATCGTCAGTGTTCTTCTTATGCTGACTAGTTTTTGTTGAACAAGCTTTACATATGAAAAGAAGATAGGTTTGTATCAAAACAAAGTCAAAGAACACACAACTGTGAAATAATCTACTGGCTTGACACTTTCGCTTATCCTAATCCTAGCACTACACCACTTAGTCGCTCGATCATCATAATTTAATTAGCTCTATAATGCACTTGATGATCCTAAACCTAAGAGATCAAGGGTAGCCAAAGTTCTCGTGAAATCAGTGTGAATTACAAGTTTTCCAACTGGTTAAGAGATGATTATATGCGTTGATACAAATCTCTATAAATTCATGATAAACGAGTGTTGATACATCTGCAAATACTGAATACCTGAAAGCTTCGTTGTCAAAGCAAAAATAGTTTGACGGAGATAGATCGATTTCAATATTATACTTGTGCAGAAGCTGTTTAAGAACTGGGAGGCTGTCTCCTGGCCTGTAGAAAGTTCCTCGGGAGTTAGTGAAGGCAAAGATGATGTTGAACACCAGGGACTTGTGGAGGTGGGTTAATAACTCTAACACACAGAACTTGAAGGCCACAGTCATCCTTGAGTTGTTTGGCTTGAGAAGCACAACCACAGCATTAATCTTGTCGTAACAGGTAAGAAAGGCCAAGATGTTTTCGAAATTTTCCTTGTCCTTGTCAATACCCCTACAGTCGCCAATGCCTGGGGTGTCAATAAGGTGGAACCTTGTAGTGTTTGTCTCAATCATGTACTCCTGAGGGAACTGGGTAGCAGACTGACCACTGGTGAGAACCTCGTTTGCATCAGTTCCAAATGCAATGTCTATCCCCTCTCCTTCGTCATTCGTGAAAACAAACCTAACAAAATAACATTTTAAGTTATTACGTATATAGACTATTTTCAGTTCCTTATTTTCCCGTGTGACCGCATCGCCAAATTGCACTGAGTTTCCCTCGCGCAATTAATCTTAGCAAGTTCTAATGGCCGCCATATTAACCTAATATATGATCAGCAATACCTAACCCGATGATCACACAAAGAAAAAGGAAGACCGTAAACAGTTTGATGTATTATATTCGTTGTCAAAGGAGGGTGGACAGCTAATTAGTGAATATCAAATCGCTTCATTTTCTCATCCTTCTCCAATCTCGTTCCATGCAGAGCCCACGTTCCCCACCCGGGAAACGAGACTCTGGGATAATCCTAACCTGCGATCAGGCCAGTTGTAAACTATGGCCTGATACAAATGTCGTTAAAAGTTCGTGCAGTACTTCCAGATTTTGGAAGTCGTCCTGATTGGCTATTGCAACAAAGGACTCGATTTGATAAGGTTTAATTGGCTAGCGCGCAACATTAACGGAAATTAAGTAATTAACTGATTCGAAAATCGAAAGTTCTTCGTGGGAATTGCCGAGAAGCCGCTCAGGCTCCGACTAGAAAGTTTGTGTTTTCTCAAATTTACCGTTAGCGTTTTTGCCATTTTCATGGACAAGAGCGATTAAAGAAGCTGAAGAAGGAACCTCCGAGTTTTGCCCGTAATACTATGCGTGAAGGAAGAGCAAGAACTGTGCAATGTGTACTGAAAGCCAGCCTAGCTGTCAAAACAAAACACTGCTGCTGTCTTGTCGTCTGACTACGGGAAGAAACAATTGCTCTTGAAAGTTCATTCTGATCGGAAAAGCGAACGCAGTGTCCGTAATATATAGTCTACTGGAATTTATGCGCAAGTACTGTACGTATAAAGTCTGAATACAAACCATATCAAGGCCGTTTTGCAGCCTTTGCTTGACTGAATGTATGAATCTGAACTGAACTCGTGAGACAAATTATTATCTCGTCGCCAAGCTAAAGCAGTCGTTGAAATGGGGTGAAACATCAAAACTTTTGGTGAAAACATTTAAAATGTTGTGGCTATTCGGAAAATCGGAATTGCCGTTGTGCATTTAATTAAAATATCTGGGAATATATTTGAGAATTGTTGTAATCAAATATTAAAATATTTGGTTTCCCGAATCCCGATCGTATAAATAATTTCGAATTCCCTAATTGCAAATTCCTGGTTCATTGTAGTATACAGTACTAGATTTTACTTTGGCATTGCCACTTCGAAAGATTACTTGAAAACTGAATAAACGTGTGTTTGAAGATGTTTATGCACAAACAATGACTTTTTTGAGGTTCGATTTGCTTAGACGTTATTAATTTGTTGGGTGAAGCTTTTTATAGACACACGCAATACAAAACAGGAAGTGATTTTTATTGGCTATGACGCGTCACATGAATAGGGGGCGAAAGAGAAGAATCAATGATTTGTATCAGGCCATAGTTTACAACTGGCCTGATCGCAGGTTAGGATAATCCGTTCACGCCATCACAGGATTCTTGTGATCCGGAAGAAGAGTTATATAGAGTTCACTGTGTTCATTAGACTTTCTCAAAGTCCTTTTCAAACATTTTTGACCTTTCGACATTTTTGACCTTTCGGTTCCTCGTTGGAAAGGACTTTTCCCACCTGCAGCGCGCCAAAATTCACCGGTGAATTTTTCGACCGGTGACGTAATTCGGGAAGTAATTATATTCAGGCTAAATTGCTATGCAAGTGCTATCTTTGGAAGTTGGAGTTAAACAGACTCTTGAAAACGTTTTAGTAGGGGTAGAACCACTTTCCATTGCATGTACGACAACCCGAAACACGTCAAAACAGGGCGATGTACATTTCAGCGATTTCCGGCCAGAATATTTAATTAGATTCAAAAACCTGCAAGCGAAACAAGTCCGCCTCTTTCCTCCCGCTTTTCCGCTCTCCCACCTTTCCGCTCGCCCGCAAAAACTAGCGCTAAGAGGCGGACTTAGTGGAGCAAGTCCATGTGTTCATCTGCAGCCAATGAAATATCGAATTGAAACGGATTATCCCAGAGTCTCTCGTTTCCTTGGTGGGGAACGTGGGCTCTGGGAACGAGATTGTCCTTCTCGCGAAGTTGATCGCTGAGAATTTTGGATTGGACTTAGAATACCGAATATTACGCTATTGTCATTCATTTTTTTCTTTAAAAAAGCAGCGATATCGTTTGATATATTGTTGGACTATCCATATCTGCAGGATTTTGCAAGGTAACTGTATTTTTTCTACTTTGTTTTTATCGTTTATATAGGTCGTGTCGCGCTAAGCGAAGACCCCACTTCCGGTTTGCCAACAATCTTCAAAGCAAAAAATCTCGAATTCCCATCGAACGAATTCTCTAATTTTTGCACAAGGAGTTAAACAAACGTCCATTCTTTCGAATTTTTCACTTGCCCCTCATTGCCCCAGCAACGGTTTTCGAGATATTTACTATTGAATCAACTGTTGTCATTTTGAACTTCACCAAGATGGCGCCCACTAATTTCAGCGGGCGCTGCTCGGCAATTCTACTTAAATTCGTTTTTCTGAAGAAATTCGTTAATAAGATTTTTCAATTCAAGATTTGTTGTGTTCTGAACTGTTGCTAGCTATTTGAATGTTGTTTTTTGTTAAATTATGCATGATCAACTAACTGATAAATATTCAATCAGCGCTTCCTCAAGTTGGTATGCCCAAGAAACCCAATTAAGGTACAGTACGTTATTCCAAGGAATATCTTACTTCGTGCACCTTTGCCACAAAAATGTTACTATCGCAGTTGGAAGACTGTGTATGTTAAAACAGTTAAAATTTTATATTAAACAATATTTTATTTCTTATTTTGCCTTGTGCTAGAGTATTTTTTCCAGTTTAACCCTTTCCCAACTAGACTTACTCCTTTGAAGAGTTAGGGTTACCCTAGCCTGGTACTCTGGCCCATTCAAAGAATATGGGCCAGGTAACCACTAAAGTTTCTTTAACACATTCAAGGCATGTGCAGACATACAAGTGGATTTAGCCCTGAATGATGGGAGATTGTAATTAATGGTTACCTGGCCCTTTTTGAAATTGGCCCAGGATACCAAGCTCTTGTACATTTCTTGTTTTTTTGTTTGTCATGTTTACAAGGATACTAGGGTAACCCTGATGCTAGCTAGCATCAGGGTTACCTAGTGTCCTTGTAAACATGACAAAACTAGTAGCCAGGTTGTTTTGCCTTGTTTAGTAGGCATATAACTCACCTTGTTTGGTAGGCATAACTCACCTACGTGGGACAACTTTTTACTTGTTCCAGGCTAAACATCTAATAAAGTTGACTCGGGTAGCAGGGTGACCTTACCTGTGAAATTTTGCTTGTAATCCCAGGCTAACATGGGCTAACTTTGACCTGGGTGCTAGGGTAACCCTATCTCCTTGTAAACAGGCCCTAAAGTTGTTTGGCATTAGCCAGAGTAAAACACTAAAATGCCCCCACAGTAGGGAAAGGGACTCAGGGCACGAGATTTGAAATTTTCAGCAGTATCTAGTGGGATACTGGCACTTAAAATCTGGTATCCCTTCTTGAAAATTCGTATCCAAATTTGGATAGTAGATATTCCAATAAGCAGTATCCAAACAAGGTTAACTTTTATTTAACACAACAATAGACTGGAAAGTTTATACCGCGCAACAGAGATCTCCGTTGCGCAGCTTCAGGCTGACAATTGCCCGCATATAAGAAATATACGAATCTCCGTTGCACATTTTACAAACTTTCCAGTCTGGCCGGACAACATTATTCATACTACACTAGTGTATGCCTAGCTGTACAATGACACATCGATAAGAGTTTCTCAAATTCATTAATAATTCATGAGAATTTTACTGAATCAGACAGCTCCATTCCGTCACATGAATGGGCTGTGAAACACCGGTAAAGCGCTGCATCAAACACTAGTGTTTCATTTATGTTAATTAAACAAGAAACACGATACGATTGCAGGTTATGTTTATTAGCACACAATTTCACTACATATTTTCACACTTCATTAATTCGTTGACATACCATTAACATGAACATTTATATTACAATTCGTAAACACTCCAGAACACAATA
Source organism: Paragorgia papillata (assembly GCA_035771165.1). Lineage (NCBI taxonomy): Eukaryota > Metazoa > Cnidaria > Anthozoa > Scleralcyonacea > Coralliidae > Paragorgia > Paragorgia papillata. Next base: position 2,916,058 of record JAWNZC010000314.1, on the reverse strand, counting down.
ATTCACCAGTAAGCGCCCCCGAATTACCAACCTCTAAACTAGCTTTGGAGATTTCGTTACTTGTAGATGAGGAACTCCCACCTAAGCTAACTTTGGCTGCCAGTACGTTAGATACATCAACGGCTTTCGCTTCACTACATTTCTCGTACTTATATAAAGCGTTTGATCTGTGGCCCGTCCTATCCCTAATCAACTTCTCTTCAACACATCCGTTAAACAAGGTATAGATGTACATGTTACTCGCAAATCTGTACTAAGCACGGCTCGTGTTTCTCATTAACGGCATGACAAATATGCTTAACTACACGTGGCTCATATTTTAAGTCTGTGAGTCCACCGTGGAACGTTTTAGCCATGTTCTCTTCAAAGCGAATGAAGTTAACACCGATTTGAAAGTTCCCAACAACAATATTTCTATGTTCACCACCCCGCAGACCAAACAGTTTACCATTATAATAGTATATATAGCTAGATAGCTGATCCTGTGCCTAATAAACCCATTCGCCAAAACGTTTCTTCTTCCTCTTCTGTTACAGGCAATTTCTCCTTTTTTCTTGTCTTTAAAGTCAGACCGTTTCTTGTACCATCTTTCATTTCCGCATCGAGGGCACGGCGAAAGATTAGAAACCTTCAAGAGAACAATAAGATTTCTAAACAAATTACTTTAACAACATATTGTACCATATACACTTTAAGCACAACAGCTCTGTATACTAACATTAAATTACCTCTTGTCGTTAGGATTCAGTAGATTAAAATCAGTACTCGGCCTTTTCTCCACAATAAACCGACGAATATACCAGCAATCATTCCGTATAGTGTTCTTGGCGGATAACGCTCTTGTGAACCTTTTGCGACCTCCTGTACAAATTTCGTCAACCAATAGTTTAAACTAGTAGCATCCATATCTACTAAGGTGTATTAAGTGACACAACTTTCTCAATATCGTAACTTCTAAACAGCCCTCCTTCTTCAATCACTGCCTCTTTAATAGATCTCCCTCTTTGCCACTCCTCAAAAAGTCCATTCGCCCATTTGTTCTTGTAACGTGTCGACTTTGGAACCGCATTTTCCATTACCAATTGCTCCTCGTCGACCGTTTTCGGCATTCGAAAACGTGATAATGCCATCTCTCGTTAAAAATAACAGCGACTCCCTCCACTTACGCTATTTGTCTCAAAATAATAAAAACCGAATCGCACGCCTTTATACTCTTTGAACAACAATATTCCACATCCAAACAAATACAAACCTCACTGACGTATATAACCGCGTTGAAACAGAGCGTATGACAAAACATCCGCAAGTCCCATGCACAACGGTAGCTCATTGGTCGTTCATTCTCTTTCATTTGAGAAGCCATTTCAAAAACTCGTTCTGCGTCTTTGATCACGGTGTCAAAACACTCGAAAGGTAATGAATCTCTCGGGGATCAAACACTTGAACTCGTTTTTGAAATAGTACGTCAATACTTTAGTTTATTTACGTCTTGAACATAATTGTATTGAAAAGTGTCCATGGCATTGTCAAAATCCATCAAATTCAGGACTATGTAGTGTGACTATAACAATGAAAACACAAGATCGAAAAAAATACGCGGAATATTTTAATCTCATTCCCAGAGCCTGCGATTATTTTGTCCAGCAATGGCTCCTTGTTGCTGTTGCTACTTCATGTATGCCTCTCATTTAATCTTGGCACGTACTGTTATAAATATATCATATACTATTCTGTTTGTAGGCTATCAAATGTTTTCGTTCAGGACAAATCGTCTCGTGTCAAATGGAGAACGAGATTACAGTTCGTCGAATTTTCCGCCAACATTCGCAGATAAGACGCGAAGAACGACAACAATTAATTGGGATAGCTGCTCAACAATTGTTCACTATCCCAATTTTCATGGTATCCCCACGGGATACTGAGCTTATGATGCCCAGTATCCAAACTTAAAATCTGGTATCCCCGGGATATCGGGATACCGCAAATCTCATGCCCCGAGGTTAATTTAACATTTTTAAGCTAGGCCACTAGTTGATTTGTGATTAATGCCGACTGCTGTCCAGTTGGAAATATCTATAAGGCATATACAGTAGCATACTCACGTCAGACACTTAATTTTTGTCGAGCTATTCCCAACTCTGAATTTTATTGAATCCCATTTTCTGATGAGCTTGGTCTAATTTAAGATTTCTAATACAAATGGCATTTATTTTAGGAAATTGATAAATATGGGGACAAGAATTCTCACAGAGAATAGCAACATCACCAACATCACATTGTAAACTGGATCTTCACAACCAGGATTAGGCAAAACTAACGTACCATTCCCTCCATAATTTTTATTTAATAGAAATATTCATCCTTTTTTGTGTACAAATATAAATTTAAGTTCTTTTTATGTCTTGACTACTGTGATATCAACTGAACCAAACTTAGTGCGTAATAGATAAACAACCGTTCAGACAGAGACCTGGGAACGAGTCCCAGAGACAGGGACCTGGGAACGAGTTTACATGTGTTCACATTTTATAGTTCTCTCATCATTCTCTGATGAGATGTTATAGTTAACAAAAGTCTTTCTCATACACGAAATGGACGAGTTCCTATTTAAAACTGATCTTTACTTCTGCATGGAGCTAATTAGCATCTGTGTCCATTGCCTGTGGCACAAAATACACTGTGCCTATAATAAATTAATTATACTCAAATAATTATTTCTGTTATTATACAGCCAGTATGATAATTATACAAGTTATACGTGTAATGTTAAAATTCATTAAAGCTCTATGAAAAATCCACTGATTCTTTGATTCCTGAGTTCTCAACACCACTTTTCCCTAGAAATGTTAAAAAAAATATGGAAAATTATTTAGCAGTAGAGTAAACAATTTTAAATGCAATTAAAATTTAATATTGCAAAATTTACATGGCAGTATCTCCATTGATTTAAATAGTAAAGCAAAAATGTAATCATTAACCACTGTCACAGGCTCTTCATTGAAATACTGTACTGCCTTAGTGCCTTAAATCACAAAAATTTGATTTAGGTATTTTATACCATCAAGAGGAATATTAAAGTTTTACATTGCTCTTCAGGAGTTAAAGAGACCTATGACTATTGTCTAGCACAGTAAATCAACTTTCAACTGTTTTAAGTGATACAGAAGTTCTATTTGCAGTACATTAATTTAGGGCGAATGTAAAAGTTACTTTGTGTGCTGTGACTAATGACTATATTCTCAGCACAACTCGTATTTCTATATCTATTTTTATCAACTGCGTCAAGTTTTAAGAGCACAAATTTGGCGTAGAGTTGCCTGTAGAGGTCTACAACACTACACCAGAAATTAGAGCTGTCGCGTTTTTAATAAGATGTGCAAATCGGTGTAGAATTTGTCGTAGAGCATGCTATACACTGTTATACTGTACATGCTTACAGTGTAGTTGCTTTCGAGGCTTGTGAACAAACTTGTGAAAAAATGCACGGTTGCATGACTGATATCAAAATTCTGTTGTCATGGAAACAACATTTTATGGGCACGGAACAAGAGCCAAAGCCATTTTAATTTTGGAATCCTTACAATTCTTGGGATGCAATTTATGGCTTTAAATTATTACTGAAAATTAAGATTTGGCGAAATTATTGGATGAAACACAACATCGTGTGAAACTCAAGAATTAAATACATGTAAGTATTGCTTTCACCACACAGTATCTACACGTTCATACCATTTGCACATGTGTATCCATGAGATATACTGTACGTACAACAGTCTACAACTCTACAACTCTACAGCTCTACAGCTCTACAACTCTACAGCTCTACAGCTCTACAACTCTACAGCTCTACAGCTCTACAGCTCTACAACTCTACAACTCTACAGCTCTACAACTCTACAACTCTACAGCTCTACAGCTGTACAACTCTACAGCTATACTAAACTCTACTGTAGCAGTAGAGCTGTAGAGTTGTAGAGCTGTAGAATCGTAGAGTTGTAGAGCTGTAGAGTTGTAGAGTTGTAGAGCTGTATAAGAGCTGTAGAGTTGTAGATCTGTACAGCTGTAAAGGTGTGGAGTTCAGTAGAATTGTAGAGCTGTAGAGTTGTAGAGCTGTAGAGCTGTAGAATTGTAGAGTTGTAGAGTTGTAGAGTTGTAGAGTTGTATAAGAGTTGTAGATCTGTAGAGCTGTAAAGGTGTGGAGTTCAGTAGAATTGTAGAGCTGTAGAGTTGTAGAGCTGTAGAGTTGTAGAGTTGTAGAGCTGTATAAGAGCTGTAGAGTTGTAGATCTGTACAGCTGTAAAGGTGTGGAGTTCAGTATAATTGTAGAGCTGTAGAGTTGTAGAGCTGTAGAGCTGTAGAATTGTAGAGTTGTAGAGTTGTAGAGTTGTATAAGAGTTGTAGATCTGTAGAGCTGTAAAGGTGTGGAGTTCAGTAGAATTGTAGAGCTGTAGAGTTGTAGAGCTGTAGAGTTGTAGAGCTGTAGAGTTGTAGAGTTGTAGAGTTGTAGAGTTGTAGAGTTGTAGAGTTGTAGAGTTGTAGAGCTGTATAAGAGCTGTAGAGTTGTAGATCTGTACAGCTGTAAAGGTGTGGAGTTCAGTAGAATTATAGAGCTGTAGAGTTGTAGAGCTGTAGAGCTGTAGAATTGTAGAGTTGTATAAGAGTTGTAGATCTGTAGAGCTGTACAGGTGGAGTTCAGTAGAATTGTAGAGCTGTAGAGTTGTAGAGCTGTAGAGTTGTAGAGCTGTAGAGTTGTAGAGCTGTAGAGTTGTAGAGCTGTAGAGTTGTAGAGCTGTAGAGTTGTAGAGCTGTAGTTGTAGAATTGTAGAGCTGTAGATTTGTAAACTGTTGTACGTACAGTATATCTGCATGGATACACAGGTGCAAATGGTATGAACATGTAGATATTAAAGTGTGGTTGAAAGCAATACTTATTTAGCTCTTGAGTTTCACACGATGTTGTGTTTCATCCAATATGGTTGCCAAACCTTAATTTTCAGTAATAAGTTAAAGCCATTAATTGCATCCCAAGAATTGTTAGGATTCCAAAATTAAAATTTCTTTGGCTCCTGTTCCAGGCCCATAAAATGTTGTTTCCATGACAACAGAATTTTGATATCAGTCATGCAACCGTTAATTTTTTCACAAGTTTGTTCACAAGCCTCGAAAGTAACTACACTATATAGCATATATAACATTATTATATAGCATGCTATCGGATATGAGCTTTTGCTTAACCTGATTGGTTCCCTACTTCCAGGCTATCAGCTCATATCCTGCTAGTAGAGGAAAAACAAGATGGCGGCATGTTTTTTTAAACTGCCGAAAAGAGTTGAAATTGACGGATTTTTATACAGAAAAACACCAACACCCTCAAACCAATGTATAAAAAAACAATATTGTGTCAATATTGCAAAAATTACGTCTTTTTACTTCAAAAACCCGACTAAATTAGCGGGTTGATATTAATTTGTTGTCAAACAAAGACACTCACGGTTAAAATCAAGCTTACAACACACATTCCGTAGGAGATCACCATTAAAGAGACTTTTTTTATTTAGATAAGCATTTGGAGTAGTAAAAAGCATGTTCTTTTTCAAAAACAACCAACTAGTAATTTAGTTTCACTGCCGAAGGTGTTTCAGTTTCATTTTTGCATGAAATCAAAACCTTTTTCACGACAGCAACGCTAATATAAACAACTGACCCACCTTTTGACTTCATAAAGGTACCTTTTAATCTTTTTTTGTTGATCTGCTTAACACATTTTTTGCCTCTCGAGCAACATTTATACAACATTTCGAAGCTGTTTACCGAACAGCTCAGCGCGAGAAACTCTATGTGAAATGTGAATGCATCATTACGCATGGCGGAAGTATTGGTTGCCTAATGCCTATGCCGGAAGTTTGTTGTTTCAAACATTTCGCTGTAATTTTGTCTCTTGTACAGTGCTTGGCTATATAATAAAACAGTTATACCATTCGCTCTCGTTGTATACGAACTAATAGCCAACTCGGCGAAGCGCCTCGTTGGCTATGAGCTCATATACAACTCGAGTTCATGGTATAAGTGTTGAGTGTATAGCATGAACGATTCCTGATCGTAGCGTTGTAGAGCTCTACAACAAACTCTACACCGATTTGCACATCTTAAAACGTGACAGGCCTAACCTTTATGTCTAAAAACAGTTGTATTGACAATGTAGTACTTACATTGATAAGAAATAGTTTTCTTGACTTCCTTCACGGTCTTGAATAAAGTTGAATACTTTAACAACATGGCTTGTAAATTTTGAGAACAGATACTGTGTATACTGTAGCTCGGGAGCCAAGCAACATGCTGAGTGTTTATTCATTTTAGCACACCACATCAACCAGTTCGGTCTTCAAAACGGTAATATCGGAGTCGCAAACCACAAGCGGAGCTCCTATTCTAGAAAAATTCATCATTCGTCTCCTCTTGCCTCCACGACAGCCAAACACAATATGAGCGCGGTTAGTTGAATTGATATAGGCATATGTTAAAACTGTTAATCCTGATTAACACTGATTCAAGTGAAGACAGCAAAAACGCAGAAATACTAAATACCTACATTAGATTTACATTTTCTTATTGTTCAAAATGTCATAAAACATATTTTGTATCCTTTAAGTTCTATCATTGAATGACTTGTAGAAATGAATCAGTGCTGTATTTGAAAATGTTGGCATGCATATTACAACATTGCCGGGCAATGTTTGTTTGATCAGTATACACCTTGACACTAATAAAAGCAATGTGTGATAAGGAAATGTCAAACTTGACTTTTAGTAGAAATCACGAGTAGAACGATACGAGGGTGGCCGCGCTTGTTTAATAGACTTGCTGTAACAGAGGTCGTCGTAAAGACCCAGTGTACTCACTACTCACCCAATGTTTAGTAAATCTGCAGCAAATACGGTATACACAAGGTTTACTTTTAATAGTGGCAATTTACCTGAACCCATTGGGTGACTCGCGATTGCGCTAGTTACTGTATGCCCAATATATATGAACATGAGTTGTAGCATCAATACTTCACTTGTAAATTTACTCGCGCTGCATGTGTAGTCGTTTTTGACAAAATTTAGACGTAACTTGTATTCTTATATTACTATACTATACTATAGTATAAGGAAAATTGCAGCGCATGAGAAATGCAACATGATCCCTACTCTGGCCAAACTGGCGCTCTGGCCGCTCTGGCAGAAACAGACAAATATATAATGTTACTCTGGCCAAACTGGCACTCTGGCCGCTCTGGCAGAAACGAAGAAATATATGTTACTCTGGCCAAACTGGCACTCTGGCCGCTCTGGCAGAAACAGACAAATATATAATGTTACTCTGGCCAAACTGGCACTCTGACCGCTCTGGCAGAAACGAAGAAATATATGTTACTCTGGCCAAACTGGCACTCTGGCCGCTCTGGCAGAAACAGACAAATATATAATGTTACTCTGGCCAAACTGGCACTCTGGCAGAAAGGAACAAGTAGCTATAGTCATTCTGAAGCATGCAAAATCAACGACTGATTATCTGTGACGTACTTTGTGCTCTGCTACACGGTAAAACAACCAACATTTCCGTCGTACTGACGCCACATGTACATTTCTTCTATTCACTTCTGACCGAGTATTGGAGGCAAATAAAACGTTGCCAAAATAATTGCGTTCTCAAGAAAATTGCGAGCATGTAAGGCCTGGTTTATACTACATCGCACAATCGTCGCATTTAATTAAGACGAATTAACTTCGTAGATTAGACGACGTCAATGCCACTTCGTTTTATACGACGAAATTAGTTCAGAAAAATTTAATGTTTTGCATAAACAAACTAGAAATATGCTGAACCGAGAAGACTAAAACTACAAAAATCAATTTAAGAGCAGGAAATTTATGCATGACGTCACGGCGGCGTCTATAAAGACAACCATGGAATCCGTCGTGATCAGACTACTGAAATGCAACGTAGTCGCACAATCGTCGCATTTAATTGATTAAATTAAATTCGTCTGAAATGCGACGATTGTGCGACGTATACTCACTAGGCCTAAAAGAAACAGGAAGTGTGACTGTCCCGTTGTATGTTTTGTTGACGATTATCAATTCATTGAATGACATCAAGTCCATATTCAGTTCCCCCCACAAAACATCACCTCTCCGACAGCGCAACCATCAATAAATTTTGCTTTACCTTATTTCCCGGATTCGCCAGGCCATTGGCGGCGGGAAATTGGCCAAGCTAAAATTCGTCATTTCCCCCAATCGGGGAACGAAACACTATTTCTGTTTAGAAATAGTTTCTTGTTGTATCTGCGCAGCAGATACATTGCTATCGTGTTGTGTGTGTGTTTGTGTGTTAACTTTTTTGTGTAACCACTGACCTGTAGTGTGTGCTGTGGTCTAACTCTCTAATCAATGCGCGACAATTACATCGGGGACAATCGAAGCTTAGAATTTTTTGGCGTCAACGTACGAGCTATCACGTTGAACGATGGAAACAAGTATTCTTTAATCCCGATCGTGTTTATAATATTATTTCGTCGCCACATCAAAAGGAGCAACACTATTTTCGAAGAAAGACAATATTGCTGATACAAATGGCAAGTATTTTTAACATGACTTATAGTAAACTTGCAAGTGTGATCTATCACAGTTTTTGTGCGTTATACAGAACGATTGAAGAGTTGACAAAAGGTTTTCAACTCGTTGGGCGATTTTATATCGAGTCAGGCGACTCAGGCCAACACGTGTACTATTTAAGAAATAGAAAACATTTTCCGTGTTTCCATAGAGTTATAGAAACACGAGTGGAAGTTTGGGAGAACGAGAAATTGTAGTGGGAACACGAGCCCGCAGGGCGAGTGTTTCCACGCTATTTCGAGTTCTCCCAAACTTCCACAAGTGTTTCTATAACTCTATGGAAACACGGAAAAAATGTTTTCTATTTCCTTTATAAAATAACCTGTCGAAAATAGGTATAGAACGTAAAAATACTCACTGCATCAAAGCGTAAATTCTCCTTACTCTTCATAATCACCGTAATGATGGCGTACTGAATGGCGTGGACCTTGCCGTGTTTCCATAAAGTTATAGAAACACGGCTTTCAACCAATCGCCGTGCTTGTTTCCAAAATGTTATTACTCGGGCTACCGCAGGTAGACGAGTCTAGGTTTCGGTCGTGTTATTGGTATTATTATTATTGTTTTTTTGGGGTCGCGATATTGCCCCAGCAGGCTTTGCGAAACCGAAATTTCACTTTCATGGCGAGTTGTCTCTTGACGAAGCTTTTCTTGCCATTTTATCGATGTTTTTGAATATTTCCACGACATTTCTTAGCACACTACCCAGCAGTCGTCTCAAACAAAGATGTCAGAGTAGTCGGACTGTCAGCGAATCAAGGTGTATTAAAAATAATTGGAAACTTTTAACTGAAGGAGTGAAGGACGTCAGAGAACAGTCATGTTTAATAATTGCGAAACCGAGGTTTGGCCAAGTTGTCTCCGGATGATCAGTGGTTGTCTCTTTCGAACGAAGCTTTTATTGCCATTTTATCGATTTTTTTTAATATTTGCAAGCCATTTTACTGTTTCTCAGTTGTTTACTTGTTTGAATAGCTTTGCAAGTGACCGAGTTATAGTTGATCAGTAATGCGGCTGACAATTGGCTTCAATTTATCATAAACATGCTTACAAAGCCTTTACAATATTTACAACTGCACACGCCGGCGATCGCGGTAGACCTAGTACGTAAAAGATGACGAGCTATTTCAAAACAGGTTGGTCCTGGCCTTGCTATAATAATAAGCACCGAATAGAGCGAATACCGGTTTAAGATATCAATATGTTGAACATGTTCAGTGCATGTCTAGATATCGCGTGTCGTGTTACATTTGGAAACGTGTTATTTAAAACACGTTTAAATATTTTCTGTTTGTCCGGATTTAAATAAATTCTATATCAAAATGATCGCTTGAATTTGCCGAATCCGACACTATAGGTTTTGTCTACTAAATATATTAGATCCGTTGTTTAATTTTCAGAAAAACGGCCTTGTTTACATTTATACTACACATTAGCAAACCTTCGGCGCTTCCTTCACCGCAGCAGTTGAAAATCTATGTAATTATGCATTGCCATTGTCATGTAGTCTTGCTAGAGTACGCACAGGCTACGCGAAGCTTTCAGAAATCAGTAGCCCGAGTGAACGCCTGAGCAGGCGTCTTGTTTTATAAATAAAACTGTTTATGAATTAGGACCGTGGTCTTCAAGTGACAAACATTACTCTTCGGAAGGCAAACAATTGTCTTTGGAGGAAACTTACAAGTATTTATTTCACAACCGGTAGCATCATTTTACATTTTTAATGCCATCAAGTGTATTTAGCAGTACACACATGTACTCATTGACTGCTTGCAGTATAAAGTTGTATCTAATAAACAATCCAAGATTTCGAACTAGATTTTTCTATTTAGCTTATAGATACGTGCCATACATGTCAGGTAAACAACCTCACTGCCTTATTAATAAGAATAACAAGTATATATTTCACAACATGTACAGGTAGCATTCTTTTACATTTTTAAAGCAATCAGTGCCAAAGCAGTGCCTATTTAATAAATATTAGGTTGTTGTAAGTTGACAAAGTTGTATCTAATAAACCACAATCTGACCCACGATTTATTTTCTTTAATATCACGGGATTGGCTTGTTATCTCATTCACTTATTAGTTATTACGTTCGCTGAACTGGCCTGTTTACAAGGATGTAGGGTTACCCTAGCACCCGAGTCAAAGTTAGGGTCATCCTGCTGCCCAGGTCAACTTGGTTTTTGAGGTCTCAAAAATTCCTTCCTTCGAACATGAGTAGATACCCCCCCCCCCCCCCCCCCCCCCTCCCCATCCACCGTCCAAAGGGATGCCGCCTCATTAATATTCACAGTGACTCACGAATGACTCACACATGACTCACGCATGACTCACGCATGACTCACGAATGACTCACGCATGACGAACACCTGTGACATGATTGGGCAAGATTGGATTATATTTTTAGGACCTAGATATTCAAACAGAGTAAGTCATCCTAGAATTATTGCTAACTAAACCCTAGTTCATGAGCGAGGAAATTGTAGGAAGATAGAATGAGGAATCACTTCGAGAAGTCGTGAAAAGAACGATTTTAAATGTCGAAATATAAAGGCAAAGCGATTTATTACTTTGAAAGCGTTGCTAGGTTAACTGGAGTACAAACAGAGTGAGTCATCCTAGAATCACTGCTAACTAAACCCTTGTTTATAAGCGAGTAAATCGTAGGAAGATAGAATGAAGAATCACTTTAAGAAGTCATGAAAAGAACGATTTTAAATGTCGAAATATAAAGGCAAAGCGATTTATTACTTTGAAAGCGTTGCTGCGCTTTCTGTTACTAAGTGTGATATTTGCATATTTATCCTCAGTGCACGTGCAGGATACAAAAGAGAAACTCATTAGGGGTCATTAAGGAGATTAAGCGCTTAGGCAAGTCTAGGCGAGAAGGTCATTAACAGTGTTACCATAGCAAGACAGCGTCGCGTCCTTCATTCGGCTCAGGCTCCTTTGGGACCCTCTACTGTTACTCAACCCCCCGTATAATACGTCATAATTGATAGCTCTCCGACTAATTCCCGAAGATCGTCATTTCATTTATGCGCTTTACCTTACTGATCGACAGTCAGCAGTTGTGGGGCATGTTATAATATTCAAACAGAATAAGTCATCCTAGAATCATTGCTTGCTAAACCCTTGTTTATAAGTGAAGAATTCGTGAGAAGATAGAATGAGGAATCACTTTAAGCCGTATATAAGAAGAACTTAAGATAGTGTGAGGAATCAATTCGAAAAGCCGTGAGCTAAGGGGTTTAAAACGTATTAACACTAGCACATAGTAATGAAAAGCTTATATATGAATATTATATTAGATATTTGGTTCGCTTTTCTGGTGTTTATACGTTTAAGAACTGTGCAAAGTTCCACAAGTCCGGCACAGTGGCGTCAGCTTTCTGGGGTTTCTGGAGTATACACCTCCTATTTTAAATGTTTAGGCATTATGAGAATATTTCGTTTGTATTCTGTTAAATTAAAAGTTAAAATCCATACGTGTCAAAATTATTTACAATCACTTGCCGTTTAATCGCAGATTGAATTTATTCTCAGGCGAGAAGGTCATTAGTAGTGTTACCATAGCGCGAAACCGCGTTGCCGGCTCTGAGCGGCTCCGAGCCATCGGCGCTTGGTTCCGAGCGACTCCGAGCCCTAGGCTCTTGGCTCCGAGCCCTTGCCTCTTGACTCCGAGCCGTTGGCTCTTGGCTCCGAGCCCTGGCCCTGGGCTCTTGGCTCCGAGACACTCCGAGCGGCTGCGGCTTCTCTTTATCTTCCTTTTATCCTCCTCTTATCTTTCTTATCTTCCTCTTATCTTTCTTATCTTCCTTTATCTTCCCCTTATCTTCCTTATCTTCCCCTTATCTTCCTTTATCTCCCTCTTATCTTCCTCTTATCTTCCTTTTATCTTCCTCTTATCTTCCTCTTATCTTTCTTATCTTCCTCTTATCTTTCTTATCTTCCTCTTATCTTCCTTTATCTTCCCCTTATCTTCCCCTTATCTTCCTTATCTGCCTCTTATCTTCCCCTTATCTTCCTTTATCTTCCCCTTATCTTCCCCTTATCTTCCCCTTATCTTCCTTATCTGCCTCTTATCTTCCCCTTATCTTCCTTTATCTTCCTCTTATCTTCCCCTTATCTTCCTTATCTGCCTCTTATCTGCCTCTTATCTTCCTTTTATCTTCCTCTTATCTTCCTCTTATCTTTCTTATCTTCCTCCTATCTTTCTTATCTTTCTCTTATCTTCCTTATCTTCCCCTTATCTTCCTTTATCTTATTTACCCATGACAAAAGAAGATGTATCACAATTATAACCAGAAGACAATAAAGACTATCACGCTACTTTTAAAATAAAAACGCCTAAATATAATCTAAGAAGCAGACCTTACTAAAACTTTTGATATGTATATGTTTGAGCGAAAACCGAAATAAATATTTTAAGCTAAATGCTTTTGTATGTGTGTGTCTATTTGCTCCTCCTCCCCTCCTCCTCCTCTTTTTCCTCCTCCTCTTTCTCCTCCTCCTCCTCTTTCTCCTCCTCCTCCTCCTCCTTCTCCTCCTCCTCCTCCTCTTTCTCCTCCTCCTCCTTCTCCTCCTCCTTCTCCTCCTCCTCCTTCTCCTCCTCCTTCTCCTCCTCGCAACATACAATCACAAATGCATCTAATTTGCTCAGGGCTAGCAGTCTCCAACAGACCTCGCTGTTGAATAGGTTCACTTGTTCATAAAAGTTCAAGAAACGGTTTGTGCTTTTTGATCAACATCTCTATTTGACAGTCAGTGTCTAAATGAGGAAAACGCTACCAAAACACATATTTTAAGAGGGGGGGGGGGAGGAGGAGAAGGAGGAGGAGAAAGAGGAGGAGGAAAAACAGGAGGAGGAGGGGAGGAGGAGCAAATAGACACACACATACAAAAGCATTTAGCTTAAAATATTTATTTCGGTTTTCGCTCAAACATATACATATCAAAAGTTTTAGTAAGGTCTGTTTCTTAGATTATATTTAGGCGTTTTTATTTTAAAAGTAGCGTGATAGTCTTTATTGTCTTCTGGTTATAATTGTGATACATCTTCTTTTGTCATGGGTAAATAAGATAAAGGAAGATAAGGGGAAGATAAGGAAGATAAGAGAAAGACAAGAAAGATAAGAGGAAGATAAGAGGAAGATAAGAGAAAGATAAAAGGAAGATAAGAGGCAGATAAGGAAGATAAGGGGAGGATAAGAGGAAGATAAAGGAAGATAAGGGGAAGATAAGGGGAAGATAAAGGAAGATAAGGGGAAGATAAGAAAGATAAGAGGAAGATAAGAAAGATAAGAGGAAGATAAGAGGAAGATAAAAGGAAGATAAGAGGCAGATAAGGAAGATAAGGGGAAGATAAGGGGAAGATAAAGGAAGAAAAGAGGAAGATAAGAAAGATAAGAGGAAGATAAGAAAGATAAGAGGAAGATAAGAGGAAGATAAGAGGAAGATAAGAGGAAGATAAGAGGAAGATAAAAGGAAGATAAGAGGCAGATAAGGAAGATAAGGGGAAGATAAGAGGAAGATAAGAGGGAGATAAAGGAAGATAAGGGGAAGATAAGGAAGATAAGGGGAAGATAAAGGAAGATAAGAAAGATAAGAGGAAGATAAGAAAGATAAGAGGAAGATAAAAGGAAGATAAAGAGAAACCGCAGCCGCTCGGAGTATCTCGGAGCCAAGAGCCCAGGGCTCGGAGCCAAGAACCAACGGCTCGGAGTCAAGAGGCAAGGGCTCGGAGCCAAGAGCCTAGGGCTCGGAGTCGCTCGGAACCAAGCGCCGATGGCTCGGAGCCGCTCAGAGCCGGCAACGCGGTTTCGCGCTATGGTAACACTACTAATGACCTTCTCGCCTGAGAATAAATTCAATCTGCGATTAAACGGCAAGTGATTGTAAATAATTTTGACACGTATGGATTTTAACTTTTAATTTAACAGAATACAAACGAAATATTCTCATAATGCCTAAACATTTAAAATAGGAGGTGTATACTCCAGAAACCCCAGAAAGCTGACGCCACTGTGCCGGACTTGTGGAACTTTGCACAGTTCTTAAACGTATAAACACCAGAAAAGCGAACCAAATATCTAATATAATATTCATATATAAGCTTTTCATTACTATGTGCTAGTGTTAATACGTTTTAAACCCCTTAGCTCACGGCTTTTCGAATTGATTCCTCACACTATCTTAAGTTCTTCTTATATACGGCTTAAAGTGATTCCTCATTCTATCTTCTCACGAATTCTTCACTTATAAACAAGGGTTTAGCAAGCAATGATTCTAGGATGACTTATTCTGTTTGAATATTATAACATGCCCCACAACTGCTGACTGTCGATCAGTAAGGTAAAGCGCATAAATGAAATGACGATCTTCGGGAATTAGTCGGAGAGCTATCAATTATGACGTATTATACGGGGGGTTGAGTAACAGTAGAGGGTCCCAAAGGAGCCTGAGCCGAATGAAGGACGCGACGCTGTCTTGCTATGGTAACACTGTTAATGACCTTCTCGCCTAGACTTGCCTAAGCGCTTAATCTTCTTAATGACCCCTAATGAGTTTCTCTTTTGTATCCTACACGTGCACTGAGGATAAATATGCAAATATCACACTTAGTAACAGAAAGCGCAGCAACGCTTTCAAAGTAATAAATCGCTTTGCCTTTATATTTCGACATTTAAAATCGTTCTTTTCATGACTTCTTAAAGTGATTCTTCATTCTATCTTCCTACGATTTACTCGCTTATAAACAAGGGTTTAGTTAGCAGTGATTCTAGGATGACTCACTCTGTTTGTACTCCAGTTAACCTAGCAACGCTTTCAAAGTAATAAATCGCTTTGCCTTTATATTTCGACATTTAAAATCGTTCTTTTCACGACTTCTCGAAGTGATTCCTCATTCTATCTTCCTACAATTTCCTCGCTCATGAACTAGGGTTTAGTTAGCAATAATTCTAGGATGACTTACTCTGTTTGAATATCTAGGTCCTAAAAATATAATCCAATCTTGCCCAATCATGTCACAGGTGTTCGTCATGCGTGAGTCATTCGTGAGTCATGCGTGAGTCATGTGTGAGTCATTCGTGAGTCACTGTGAATATTAATGAGGCGGCATCCCTTTGGACGGTGGATGGGGGGGGGGGGGGGGGGGGGTTTGGGTTATCTACTAACATGTCCACAAACAATTTTTTAAACAATTCTTTTCAATTTACTTTAGATATCTAAGTATTTGAACTTTAATTCTGTGAACGAGGTGACCTTTACACAAGCTTTAGCCTCTTGAGGTCTCCTCACCAACTTGTATTTTTCTTTATTTTGTAAATAGTTTGGTTTTGGCAAATAAACCGTTTATTCAATTCGCCTCTATTTTTGGCCACTGGAGTTCTGGGCATGCATGGGGGTTACAATTGTAACCAGGCCCCACCCTAGTTAGTAGAAGTTGGCAAAATTTGACTGTTTTTCCTCCGATTGGACCCCAAACAAATACCAAATGGCATCAAAATCCATCGAGGATAAAGGGGTCATGCAACAAAGGGTTAACTTAGAAAAACTAAACCTAAAAATCCTAAAAATACTCACCGGTAAAAAGTCTTTTTGTGAAAAACATTTATATCACGAATACAGTAAATGACAGCAAACGGCCATTACCGAAGTATTCGGAAGTGTTCTCGAATCAGGGATTTTCAGGGCTTTGATTGGTTCCGAAGATGTGACCCAAAGATTCTAGCTACGATGACTATGTTCCACTATGGTAAATACTAGTTTCCATCTGTCAAACTGACATGGCACCATTTTGTCATTTATTTTTTCTGCTTTTCGGGTTAAGGTTCGGATTAGGGTTACTTTTATTGTTCAGTAATTTCTTTGGTTGGGGAAAGGATTAGTATAATCGTCATTTCATGAAAACATTTGTTGATATAATGATGTCATGATGATTTATGCAGTATTTTGGCCATGTTGGCCCAATCTCGTTCCCAGAGCCAAAGATTTTGGCCCAGAGGACCTGGCAACCCTGTGTCCCTTGCCCTGTGTCCTTGTAGATGATTTTTTTCTTCTGAGGATTTAATAAAGGTTTTTATCTATTCTAAGTGTTTTGTTTTGTGTTTTTGTGGAATTGTGGATGTGGAACTGCCATATTTTTCAAAATATTCATCATTGCCGGGAAGAGATAATTTCGTTCGATGAAGACGGCTCTGATATTATTATTTGAGATTTTACATATTTGAAAGGTAGGTACTTACATAGATTTCTTTTGAGGTAACTAAGTCCACAGTCATTCACTATTCCCAACTGCTAGGACTGCAATCGGCTTCTATCTGACTCTTCTGGGTTCAAAAATCATGTTTCAACTACCACATCTCTTCACGCACGATTTGATCAAGAATCAAGAGTTCTATTTCTAAACCAATTTAAAACATTGAAGTCTTCGGCGCGAAAATAACCGGTTTGACCAACTTAATTTTTTCGCTTTTTCCTCTGTTTCGTAAACGTCGAAGTATTTTCAGCTCTGTGTGCGATTTTTTGCTTTGTTTTCTTCTTCGATAACCTATAGTCAGCGACGAACACTTTTCACTACAGTACTTGTAAACACGAAGTGTGCTCAACTTGGATTGAATTTTCGTCTGGCTTTTTTTATTCATTTTGTTGGAAATGGAGAAAGAAGAATGTGGACGAGAGTGGACAATTTACCACTATTCACCCATGCAGGAGTTCATATTGAAGCAACATTTGATAAGTGATAACAGACATCACTGGAAAACATAGAAACCACCAAATGCTCACTTGTAAGCACTGATGCAAGAAGTCTGGCTACCAAGAAACTGGTGACACAAGTAAAAGTTAAAGCCAATATTATGAAAGGTGAAGAATGCTATTTTCTTGTAAAAGGCACTGTCCATAGAAACTGAAATCACTGGATAGATGTACCAACAACAGAAATGCTTCCAGATTGACTCGAGCCGCACCAATCAGAAGCCCCCATTCATGGGTGACTAAGGTTTTTCAAAGCACCGGAGTCTGTCCACAAGCATTTCCTCCACTTTCATACCCAGACTACTAAGCAACATTTGCTATAGCCTGGGCTGGTACCCTGGCCCAATCAAAGAATATGGGCCAGGTAACCACTAAAGACTTCTGCTTTCCTCTTGGTTGAAATTTCGCGAGTTTTTAGTGGCTATGAGTAAAACTGCAATCGTCATAAGTGGATTTAGCCCTGATGACGCGAGAATGAGATTAGTGGTTACCTGGCCCTTATTTCTTTTGAAATTGGGCCAGGGTACCAGGCTACATTTGCTACCTGCTTCCTCCACAGGCCCTATTGCATCATGGACAGGTCACACTGTTGAGAGGGCCTGCCAGATCCTGTAAACAAAATGGTGACTGATCCCATTATGCACAGCGAGACTAGGCCCTAGAGGCGATAGTTTTGAGAGGGCCTGCAAATTTTTTCCGGCCGCTGTTGGACGAACGTACGTCCAAGTTCTTTAAACACTGTGACCCACCAGGAAATTCGGTCTAAACTTTCTTACAGATCATGACAATGAAGAAACCAATATGTTTTAGAATTACCGACCTTCTGCCAATAATATTTTTAGCGACAAAAAGGAATTGAAGGGGGAAATATCTGCCGAACAAAAGCAAATTCGACGGTCAGGAAAGTAACAGGTTTTTCGTATTGTTTTTTGGTTTATTTAGCTATCGAAGACTGTCAACTGACGAAGAGTTAATGAGATTTAATTTTGTTAAATTGTAGGCTATAGTGTAGCGTAATTCAAGTTTCAGTTGTTGTGGAAACCGAAAAAGTATAAACCAAAGAGTCTCTGGGTAGACTAAAGTGCATTTTCGTTGATTATTCCGGCCGAAAGTTGACAAAGTTCAACCGTAGTTGTTTTCTTCAACAATTCCTGCATTTTAAAGCTAGGATTCGTATGTCATAAGTCTTCAATGGCCTTCAAAATCTTCGGATATAGCCAGGACTATTAACAATGGTAGTTAATTATGGAAATTTATTCCGTGCCAAGTTTTGCCAAATTTTTTACAGGATTTTGCAGGCCCTAAATTCGGCGTGTGTGACCTGTCCATGATGCAATAGGGCCTGTGGAGGAGGCAGATTTGCTACGCAGGCTACATGTACCTCCCCTACTGCTACACCACATGGATTACTTTCAGAATGGGTCAAATAAAAAGTGGGGTCAAATAAAAAGCAAGCTGGACTTGCACATAGCCATGGTGTTTCTAAATTTACTAAAAATCCACACTGGATGCATGCATTAATAGATTTGCCTTCACCTATTACTTTTTCTACATACCGTATTTCTTCTATTAAGCCCCCTCCCTCTATTAAGCCCCCCTTCTAATAAGCCCTCCTCATTCAGTGAAAAATATAAACAAAGCCCCCCCCCCCCCCCCCCTCTATTAAGCCTTCCCACAACATGACAAGAAAAATAATTGTTAAATATTTTACTTTTATTTATAGAGATATACTTGTAACTTAATTGTATTGTTATAATAAAATTGCTTAACTAAACCAAGACGTTCTACTTTAAATAAATAGCTCCATTAACAGAAAATCGGTTACAGATGGTTTTAGAAATTTGGAAAATTAAATAATCGCCCTCCATCTATTAAGCCCCATCCCTCTAATAAGCCCCCTCTCTTGATGGTCCAAAATTAATAAGCCCCCTGGGTGGCTTAATAGAGGAAATACGGTATGTCAACACTGCAATTTCTTCATTGTCTTTTCCCTGAAAGACATGATGCAGGTGACCCATGGTTGACAAATTGTTCTTAAATTGCTAGTTGATGAGTATAGACTTTGGGTAGATGCTTTGTCTGTTCACCATGAGGCCAAAATTTGAAGCAGTTAAACATACATGTAGTCTTCTTTCCGTAAACCCAAAACTGCTTTTTGACTTTAGTTCAATGTCCTTCAATTTTCTTTTGAAGCATATAGTTTCTCTTTAACAAATGGGACAAATTCAGGATTTGGTAAATATTTAGTGCTGTCAGTGAAAGTACAGTGTTGTATGTTTTGCAAAATTGTATTCCTAATTTGAACATTAAACAGCTGACTAGCTTTTAAATCTGCTTCTGACCAGTAAATTTCTTTTTTGATGGCATACCCTTGAGAAAATCACTGCAGTCACATGATTATTTGATTCAAGCAGTCCTTCAAAATATAAAGATGTTCCAGCCTTGGTCAAACCATCTTTTTATGTCTGAATCATTGACTTGTCTTACAATGATGGAGCTGAGTTGCATGGCTCTTCTTTTATTAATGTTTTGTGCTGTGCTGTGCTGTGCTGTTGCTTTACTAAATTTAATCATCAAATAGTACTGCAGTTTTAAGTCCTTCTTTGCTGGGGACATGCCATTGTAGTAGCAGCTGAGTGCATGTTACCAGGCTTTTAGCCAGGATTTCAAAACTGGCCGTCCAAAAAAAATTTGTGACGAGACATTTCTGGGGAGGTCCGGGGGTGTGCTGCCCTGGAAAATTTTTGAATTTTGGGTCTCTGAAACAGCGTTTCCCGCGTTTTGAGGGCACTTTTGAGAAAAATAAAAAGGTCTGAAAACACAAACGACCAGTTACATGTAAATTAAAACATCTTTATAATGTATCTCTTGTGGTCAGTTGCTGTTTGGACCCACAAGACGAGGAGTCTTGGAACAAGTGAGCGTGTCAAACTTATTGAAGAACGGTTTTATTAAACAACATGGTTGCTACCTCATGTTAGAGCCACATAATGGTTTACATATATATATATATATATATATATATATACGTGGTTAAATCGATCCCGCAAGGCGCAATATAAAGGGGGAAACCTGTAGTTGTTGTTTGAGGAGAATATTTTGCTTAGGCCGTCCATGGCCGTCCATACAATAAGTGGCCGTCCAAAAACCTGATTTTTCAAAAGTGGCCATCCTGCATGTTACTGTAAATAAATCATCAGGGGACCTCTGTTGCCTCAAGCTGTATGAACTATGAAGTCAAGCAGTTGTAATATTAAAGCAGCTACATGTTTGCAGCAACCACCTAGACCTACCTTGCATGAACGAACAAGTTGCCAGTGAAACCTTCACTGTTTCCTGGTGTAAGTAAGTGAACATAAACATCATGTATTTTCTTCATGGAAGCCTTCCTTGGTACATCTATCCAGTGACTTCAGTTTCTATGGACAGTGCCTTTTACAAGAAAATAGAAAATTATCTCTTCCCCGCAATGATGAATATTTTGAAAAATATGGCAGTTCCACATCCACAATTCCACAAAAACACAAAGCAAACCACTTAGAATAGATAAAAACCTTTATTAAATCTTCAGAAGAAAAAAATCATCTACAAATTTAACTAAATGCTTCACGGCTCCTATTCGAAGGAAGCGGTCGCCATCTTCCAAAATTTATTTGTGTAACTAAACTCCCAGCATGCTTTGCATTACAGTAATGCATAAGGTGAGTAAGGTCCATTGGAACAAATAAAGGCCTGACATTCAGGTTATTGCAATGTAAGCTTAGTTCACACTACCTATACAAATCATTTTTACCTGGATGGAATCAAGACAGTGAATTTGGGGTCATCCATTGCTTCTTGGAGGGAGTCATGCTTGGCATAGTTGGCGATGCCATTGATCCATGTGGACTTGCCTACTCCGGTCTCCCCCAGTATGAGAATGTTGAAGTCCTCCTTCTTAATAAATGCCTTTAGAATCAAAACCAAAAACAAATAACAAACGTTATGTAAAGACAGAAGAATTTCACTAGCCTGTAGTTAGCATCCTAGCTAGTCGAGCTGGACATGCAGGAAGGAAGGAAAGAAAGAAAAAAAAATAGTGTAAATCTACAACTGTAAAGGCCATTTGATGTGTAGAGTTTGGCAGTGAACTGGCGTTATTGTAAGATTAAAACCTAAGACACTTTATACAAGGCAAAGGTGTGGTAGAACATCATTTCGCAACTCTTAATCTAATATGAGAAATTGCAACAAAGTTATTTTTCAGTCATTGGTATTTCAACTAATTCAGCTCAATTGATGATGCCCGGGAAATATTAAATTTTAAAAATCTTCTAACACTAATCGCTTTTTGTATTTTACCTCATCCCCTGGAAGAACTCCATGAGAAGGTGTATACTCTGGACTTGCCATATTGTACTGATATACCGTCAACTAGAGTTTTGCTACAACTGGTACAAATAAATTATAAAATTAATTAGCTGTGATACTAAATTGTTTTCCTGATTATTTAAAAAAAACTGAATTCACGACCAACTATCGCAAAATGTTACACAAACGAATCACCATCGAAAAGCAAAACTCGCAAGTTAATGAAATTCGAACATGGAATTTCTTTTTTTTCTAATTTGAACACCTCCATTTGATTTGGTATTGTGCTAAATTGTAAAGTGTTGTGAGAGGCTTATGGCCGAATATAACCTTGGGGCCAAACGGAAGCTCAAAAGCGGAGTGAATCATGCAAACAAACGTAAGAAAAAATTCTCATGAATTATACTTCCAAGCTCCAAAATGTATTTGATTTGCAACTGTGCTAAATTGTAAATTGTTGTGAGAGGCTTATGGCCGAATTTTGTAGCGGGAGGGGAGGGCATGCAGGGTTGATCATAAGTGGCACCCATAACCTTGGGGGAAAGAAGCTGGAAAGCGGAGTGAATCATGCAAACAAACGTAAGAAAAATTCTCATGAATTATACTTCCAAGCTCCAAAATGTAAATTTATTTCCTTATGCTGCACTTAAACGGCAATTTTATAATGAAAGCGGAAGCGAGAGGAAGCGTTTCAATTGGAATCTGAAGGGACAAATCCTGTGTGATATCGAAAGTGAAAAGTTCAATGGAGATGATCAGTGACGCCCCGTATACTGGTTCTAGATCGACCGCAATTCCTGGAAGCGGACGAATCTTCTGTTATTAATATTACGCGGGAAAGCTAGTTTCCAAACACGTTTACAAAACCTACGTGTTTCTGGGAGGGCCAACCGCAACCGCAACCGAATAGTACAACGTAGCTCGATGAAACAGATACAAACTAACAAACTGAAAGCATAAGTAACGCGCCAAACGAATATACAAATGTATCGCGGTATTGAGACGGTTTGTGACGAGCACTGCTTCGGTTTCGAGCACCGTCAGAGATACACCATAACCCATAAACAAAAACCAACGATGCTACGTACTTATCAACTCAACTTTTAAGTAACATTTATGAGTGCGCGTTCAAAACGAACTGTGACCGTCAGATATTGCGAGGCGCATGTTCTTTCTCGTGAAATAGAAATAATAATAATGATGATGTAAAATATATAGCGTGGAAGGTGAACAAGGACAATTTGTGACGAGGACTATTAAACGAGTAATTTCGAGCACTGACCTATTTGTAATGCGCACCATGAGCACATTTTCGCAATTTACTTACCTCTGGCTGCTTCCACGTTTAACGAGTTCTTGAATGGCGAAGCTATGAGCGTAATAGCTCGTAGAAATTGTTCGATCGGGATCTAGCAAGCCTTTTATAATTTAGGTCCACAAACAGGAAGTTAAAATTCCAGGAAATGTTCCCCTTATTGGGCTTAAACAGGTTTTGCCGACACACGTTCTGAGAAAAATTTCCGGAAATGTCTTACCTCTGGCTGCCTGTTAACACTTTGAAGCCTGACGACGAGTCTTTAATTAAGGTTTATTCTGGCTAACGCCAGACGATTTTATTCAGCACAGGGAGAGGTCCAGGCCTCAAAGTGTTAAGTTTTTATAAAACGGCGAGACTAGATTGGAATCTGAAGGGACACTTCCCGTTTGATATCGAAAGTGAAACGTGAGTAGGCCGACTTAGACGGCCGGCCAAGTTCCGAAAATGTTATCGTTGATGGCATTTTTTGTTACAAGCTGCCAACAATGCTATTAAAATAGCCTCCAATAGTGTTTACCTTGAATGTGAGGGTTGTTGGCACCTGTGATTCCGAGTTTTAATGCTCATATTTTTGAGTTTTCTACAGCCACTTTGCGCACACCGACTCCATTGCGAAATCAACATCGGCTCCTCCTTCGCTGTTGCCATGCAGCAGTTGTTAAATGCTGATTGGCTAACTTGAGAGTGCTAACCAATCAAGACGCGTAAAATGTCATGACCTTGACTGCCCTTTTACAGTCTTAGCAACGGCAAAAGAAAACAGAAATGAACATGGCGCTGAGTCACCAAGAGATATAGTAGCTTTTTGTCGCAGTAATACACAATGGAAAACACTAAAATGAGGTAAGTTAAGAAGATACATAACGTAAGAAGGACGCGATTAATGTTGTTTATTGTTTTTTGACAACACGACTGAATATTCAGTGCAATTATTATTTTAACTTCGATCATGTTCGATTGTTTGCGAGTGGAGGATTTGAAGCTTGGCATGGCTTTTAAGTCGCTAGACTTTCTTCCCGTAGGCTAGGTACTTTATCAAAGCCTGGCTGTTGATCGTGTGTAGTCGGTTCAACCTATATTGTTTAGCAAACAACAATAATTCGCAACAAAGTCGCCACAGCCTGTCATCAGTGTCGTGTTGAACAAGACTGCAAGTGTCACTGCCGTCATGCTTTTATACACCTGAAAGGTTATTTATGATGGAATGCTCGCTCTAATACTATCATACAAAGGTAAATTAGTTAAAAGTATATGTTAAAACTAGAAATTACTATCGCAAGTGAAGTGCTGCCTCAAATGCAACAAATGCAATAAGAACCTTAATTCAGTCTCTGTGCACTTTGTGGCCCTTGCCCACTTGATCCAAGTTTGCCCACTCCACCCAAGTTTGCCCACTCCACCCAAGTCTGCCCACTCCATCCAAGTTTGACCACTCCACCCAAGTTTGCCCACTCCACCCAAGTTTGCCCACTCCACCCAAGTCTGCCGACTCCACCCAAATTTGCCCACTCCACCCAAGTTTGCCCACTCCACCCAAGTTTGCCCACTCCACCCAAGTTTGCCCACTCCACCCAAGTCTGCCCACTCCACCCAAGTTTGACCACTCCACCCAAGTTTGCCCACTCCACCCAAGTTTGCCCACTCCACCCAAGTCTGCCCACTCCATCCAAGTTTGACCACTCCACCCAAGTTTGCCCACTCCACCCAAGTTTGCCCACTCCACCCAAGTCTGCCGACTCCACCCAAATTTGCCCACTCCACCCAAGTTTGCCCACTCCACCCAAGTTTGCCCACTCCACCCAAGTTTGCCCACTCCACCCAAGTCTGCCCACTCCACCCAAGTTTGACCACTCCACCCAAGTTTGCCCACTCCACCCAAGTTTGCCCACTCCACCCAAGTTTGCCCACTCCACCCAAGTCTGCCCACTCCACCCAAGTTTCCCCACTCCACCCAAGTTTGCCCACTCCGACCAAGTCTGCCCACTCCACCCAAGTTTGCCCACTCCACCCAAGTCTGCCCACTCCAACCAAGTTTCCCCACTCCAACCAAGTTTCCCCACACCACCCAATAAGAGCACACAGAGTTGCCTGTGAAGGAAGCTGGAAAGTCTAAAAATTTAATATTAATTACAGTATACACAGAGTATCTACACTGAAAACTACAAATTACTACAACTTATTCATTGACATGATTGACAAGGGTTTTGACAAGATATACACACAATTAATGTACAAATAGTAAATAATCATGCCTCTTGCTCTAATGCTGTGGCAAAACTGTCAATGCAATTCAAATTGTCTCATGTTATGAGTTAATCATAACTTATGACTAACCTTGTGACTAACTTAGAGCTTAAAAATATACAGCACTGTACCATGCATAATTATGAGTCCTTATAAAGAATATTTTTAGAATTAATTATAAGCATAGTCCCTGGAATTAAAGTGTCTGGAAACGCGGCGTACTTCAAAGCGCACACTTTTTGTTCCCTCTCAATTCTGATCACGTGGGAAGAAGGGGCACGTTTCAGATGTTATCTGTTTAGCCACGCTCAGCAAAAGTACTGCCGGGCGCAAATTGTTCAACATTTGGATGTAGAGTAATAATCGCGGAGAAAAAACACGAAAGGATAAGTCTATTAAGCATTCCATCTACGTCAAATGTTGCAAAGGCGTCTTGGCAAAGAGAATTGAAATAATAAATAGTACGGTATTACAAAGGAACACGACGACACGTCGTTGTTGATGTGAAAGATATTCGCATAAATAGACGAAGGCAACGTACGCATTTGTAATAGACATTTCCAACCAAGTGACATTGAAGTTAGTATATAAGTATATACACGCTACATTATATAATTTGGTTATCTGAATTTGATGATTTCCAGAGAAAGTTATACTTTATTCGATGATAGAATGACTTGACAGCTGGTTAATAATAGTAGGCCTCGATCGCATTTGTTTGGTCTCACTTTATTTAATATTTCTCGATTATTTCTTACTTTAAATCGTTAAAAAAACAACAGATTGCGACTCAGAACTAGCCTGCCCTAAATGCAACAAGCAGTTGCGCATCACGTTTGCCAAAACGGGTGCTAGAGCGGGAAATAAGTCTGTTATGTCATGCACCGCGCAAAGCTTCGGTCAGTGGGCATGGCCTTGGTAAACTGACTAAAGTCGAAAATACCGCTATCCATTCCAGTGGTTAAAGGCAATATACCAGTTTTGTGAAGCGGAGAGAATCGTTAAAACAAGTGGTCGAATTCGCTCAGATTGCATTAATAAAACTTCCATATATACGGGTTTCGCGACAAAATAATCCGCGGGTCGGGTGAGTTTGTTTACTTAACATGCTGCATTTCAATACAAATTTTAGACGACTACAGAGAAACCGGAGCTGGAGCATCACAAAATTTGCCATAAAAACCCCATGCATGAGTCAAGTTAAGCACAGAGTGAAAATTCTGAATGATGCACGTACGCGTGCAGTAGTTGACAACAGAATTTTTACCTTTTATCAAGTGTTGGAAAGACCCCAATGTTTCTCAATGTAGAATGTTTATCTCAACACAAACACAGTCTAATAAAATTACAACCTACTTCTTTTCAATTCCTTCTTCAAGGATTAAAATACGTCCTGATAGCTGAAATCTGTCACGATGTGCATGGTTAAAGACTAGAGTAATTTGATGGTTAGAGTCCATCAAATGAGGATTGCAGGGAAACGCTCAGGCAACCCAAACTTGATCTGTATGAGTTCAAGTACATTATAAATGCTAATGCCATTTCTATTCAAAGAAAAAATGTTTGCCAGTGATACAAGGAAATGTTTCAGGATGTCATAAAAAGGAAAAGCACTGATATCACTAATCTGCTATTAAAAGCCAGAAAGCATACTGTAGAGAAGTCTGTGATCACTGCACAGGATAATTTATTATGTATTACCAGTAAAATAATAACAAAGATAACAATTGCATGGTATATAATCTTTAAATAGCATTTAATTAATGAAAAAGTTAAGACCACTCATTTATGTACAGAAAATAATGATAACAAGTTTAAAAACACAAAATAGTTACTAATTACCAAAAGACAATATGCTTTGACAAAACTAATAATTTAAATCTCAGCAGGTCACAGTCGACAACAGAAGTTTAATTAGAATTTTCCAACAACTTGGCTGAGCGCAAAATAAATAGCCATAGAATTGCTAATCGCTCGATTCCCTTTTTCGGTGCCTGTATATGTTTCTGATTTCGACAAGCCAGAAAGCGGTTAGTTATTGCGAATAAACACCCGACTGCAGAAAATTTTGTTTAGCCCCTTCAACAATGTTTGATGGTTTGACAACACCGCACATGTAAGGATGCCAGCTTGTGGTTGTCTTCTCCCGTTTCACAGCCTTTTACTAAGCTAACTGTGGTTCCTTCGAACATGTAAGGTTAAAACCATCTTTCGATTTCATGTTTTGATGCACATAACACACAAAAAACACTTGGGGGTTCCTGCATCTGAAAATACAAAGAACCATTTCAGCCTTCGGTGTTCCTAATGTCCTGAGAGCAGCACTTATCGTATTATAAACATCGATAAAACACTTACAGCGCTGACAATAGTCTCCATTTGAGCTTCAATCTCCGCCGCATCCATCTCCAGTAAATTTAAATTTATCGCTAAGGTATCACCTCCAAAATCAAACTCATCATCGTCAATATTTCACTTGGAAAGCGCTCGCGCCTTGTTCTGTCGCCATATTGATAGCCTTGACCGTGCCCCTTCATGTCACGTGATACGCTTACCTCAATATGGGCAAAGCACAGAATAAATACTAAGCAGAAGGCCCACTCAGGTGTACGAAGTGTCCTCACTTTTTTAGTGCGCATGTCACACGCCGCCATGTTGAAAGCAAGTAAACTCCAGCGGATCAACAAGGAACAACATGGCGGAAAACGAAGTCGGGTCACCAAAACGGATCTAGCAGGAAAAGTTTTTGGACGATTTCCTTTTAACTTTGATATTTTACAAATGAAAGGTAAGTGACCAATTTACTTGAGGTTAGAAGGCATACAAACACGCTTTCGCGTGGAATTTAGCAACTTCTGAGCGATGACCTGCCCGCTCCTCAATTACTGAAGTGCGTCAGTCGGGTACGGTATCTCGGTACATATTTCAAATTACAGAGAACTTTTATGAAGAGTTTTTAAACATCATTTCACATCAGTTACATATTTTTAATTGAGAATTGCACAGTGTGTAAAACGTGCTCTTGTTTTTACGAATATTTAAAAATATAATATGCGCACGAGGGCTCACTCACTCCAAATTTGTTACATGTAAATTGATGAAGTATTTCAGTCTTCAGTTCAATGGGTAAAATACCAATTCCGCAGAATTCCATCTTTATGTGTTTGTTTACCTTCTTCTAGTAACGTTCTTACTCCAATTCAGTGTTTGTCTGTTGTATTAAGTGAATTGTGATTGAAGTCATTGAACAAGATTTATTTTTGTCATTAACCTACAAGCTTGACAAGCTGTTGATTTCATTTTGTTCTTTTCTTGTAATTTTAGTAAATAATTTGTTTGGATTGTGCGTGTATGTGGACATGACAACTTACTGGGTGAAAATCAGAAGCTTCCCTCAGAAAAGACACAGCTTGATGCCTGAATTGATGGAGGCTTTTATAAAACTTGCATGTTTTTTATTCACTTGTTTCACTTTTAAAGTGCCATTAATAGTCGAACTTTATTTGAGTATTGTTGTATTACTGGATTTAAAAAAAGAAAAACTGATAATAAACACCACCTAAAACTATTCAAGTGTATATGTGTTGTCAGTTGTGATTGTGATGATGATACAATATTACTGCAGTACCTATAAAACTATCTGTTTCTGAAAGTCTCAAAACCCACACCTGTATTTGCTAGAGTATCAAAGGCTTGCATAGTGTACATTTCATTTAAAAGCATTATTTTAAATATGTCAAGTCAAAAGATGCAATTGATGTGTAGATGATAAATTGCAAAAATGTTGACAGCTGTTAACAGAGAAACAGCTGTTGGAAATGTGTTCCAAATTCTTAATGTAAATTAATTTAGGTATAAACCATCCACCCTGTAATAGAGGATATACTGTACATTTGAGTTGTTGGTATACAT
The DNA here is from genome assembly GCA_035771165.1 of Paragorgia papillata. Lineage (NCBI taxonomy): Eukaryota > Metazoa > Cnidaria > Anthozoa > Scleralcyonacea > Coralliidae > Paragorgia > Paragorgia papillata. Next base: position 2,886,809 of record JAWNZC010000314.1, on the reverse strand, counting down.
TTAAGCATTTGCATAATTTATATACATATTGCATACCCCATATACCTGACTGTGTTTACCACTGACTACAAAACGTTTTTGCGAACAAGTTACAATGTTAACCAAACCCAGCAAGTTTTAAACATTTATTTCATATATACAGTACAAAATAGGTAAAGGTCAGTTCTTTTGACCACTAAATTTTACTGTTACAAGCTGTGTGTATACAAGGTGCAAAATTAAGAAAATTTATTATTACCAGTTTATTATCACCCCACAGGACAAATGGTAGTAACTGGTCCTTTATTATTTTACTGGCCAACACCCTATTAATTAAATTAACAAGTAGACCAATTAAACTTAAACCTTTTTTCCTTATTTATTATAAAGACATGAAATTAACACCTTTTTGTTCTTAAACATGAAGTAAGTAGAAAGTCTTTTGTTCAAAATGTTTACACTCAGTATGACTGAAGCTGCTGAAGAACATTTGCCACTATTCCTGTGTCAGTGGCCAGTGCTGTGAAGAATCCCCTCTTGATTTTCTACAGTTCATTGTTTCTTAAGATTTCCTTTCAAATCTATTGTCTCAGCTAAAAAAAGGAGAGAAACTATCTGAAGGTTGCACATCTATAATCTAAACCTCCATCTAAGCAACAAATCATGAAATATTTAAAAAGCTTGGGGAACAAAACTCAAGACGAACTGTCCAACCTAGAGAATTAAGATACAGTAGGCCATTTCAAGCTAACGTGCAAATTCGTTCATTTTATAGTAGAATAAAGTAAAATACCTAGACTTCAACACTAAGGACCTGATATTTCAGGTTAATCTTTTTATCAGCAGCAACGTTTACAAATATTAAATGAAATTGGAGAAATACTGGCACTTGTTTGTCAGCAGCTGCTCACTAAATACAAAGATATTATTTTGCATTGTAAAAACACAAATATTATTAGTCTCAGGCGCGCAACTAGGGGGGGGGGGGGGTTGCAACCCCTGCCCTTTTTAACCCCTGCCCTTTTTGTGAGACTTCTAATACTAGGTTAGACCAGAGGAGGTGTTCAGCCTATCCCACAATGCTTTGCGAACAAACTATATTATCAAATGTAGCGGGCGGAAGTTGTCGTCATTCGGATCATGGAAGTGATAGAGAGCGAGTCTAGCTAGTGCGTTGAAGAAAGACCAGTTGATCGTGTTGTATTGTATCGAAGAAGAGGAGAGAACTTATGTGTTTAACACAGCAAATTCGTTTTGTTTATATGGTCGTATTGCTCATATGAGTTTGATCGAGAAGTTGAAGGAAAGAAGAATTGTTTTACTTTACGATATCGACAATGATGACGCTTTGTGTGAAGGTTCTATCTTGCTGTGATTTTACTGTATGCATTGTTATAGTTATTAAAACTGATTGTAATACCAATAAAAATTGTTTTTTACGAACACCTAAGTTTGACGTTCTTTTGAACTATCTAACGCCGTGAAGTCATGTGTCATATTTTTATATTCGGACCACTTGTCATTTGTTGCAATTTGTTTAAAATACGTTGTTGACTTTATAGGAAATTATAAGAAATAGTCGTTTAGATTTCCCATTTTGTTGTTGTTTTATATATATATATATATATATATATATATATATAATATATATATATATATATATATATATATATATATATATATATATATATATATATATATATATCCCTTATCACTTCTGTTGTTTTAAGAGTTTTGACACTCGTTATATCTTAATAAATATAAGACAAATGCCGAAATGCGTCGCTAAATTATGTAGATATGATAATATACACTAGTTGTACCAGTACACTTGGCTGAGTAAGATCATTTTGCATTAGCCAGAGCCCAGAACAAACGCTAAATGCCTGGACCAGGAATTCAAATTTCACAGCAATACATGAACATGCACTATACCTGTCTTCGCATCTTGTTACTTTCCCAACACATGCAACATTCACATGTGCCTAAAATAATAATAAACCCCAGCTTATCATAAAGTACACATGACAATGGAAGTAATTGTTGTACAAAGAAGACTTAGTTTCCTCCAGGGTTGCTGGTATCCACAGAGACTCACAAGTAAGTATGTGGTAAATACAGATGTGCAGACCATGCTTGCAAATAATTATGCATACAGTAGATAACAGTATCTGTATAACTTTGTGCTATTATAATATTAACAACAGTTGTTAAATTTTTATTGGAATATTTAAATAGCACAAAGTGTACAGTACTAAACTTACATGAATTGGCATTTTCATGCAGTCACGAGACACATTACTCCACATTGGGCCTCTGAATAGACGATTAAAGCGCTGACCAAATTCTGAAACCATTGTATAGTGCCATAAATCATAATCCTGTGGCATGGATATCTGTTATGTATCAGAAATAAAATGTGCACATAAGTTTATTGATTAACATACAATTTTGAACACCTGTGGAAAAAAGTCCTCAAATATTATTAATACCACAAACTGCATACAGGAAGCAAAAATAGATAATTATATATAATTATAGCGAACTCATCTAACAAATTAGTACAAGAAACACAAACAAACCTGTTGTGTGTTAGTACAAGTAAAAAATTTTATTTGGTATTCAACCAATCCAAAAGGCATCCGACCCATTGGCATAAGTGTGTCTGTACCATCTGGTCTCCTCACACCAACACACTGAGCAAACTTTAGCAGCAGATTTTCCTTTCCTGCATCCTGCAAATTTTTCATAGCTTCCAGAGAAAGGGAGACAAATTTAGAAGCATTTGACTTTATACCACTGGATTTAGCAACACTTGCAAATAGATTATCACCAACATTCAGAAGCTCATCATGTGGTAGAAATGCACACACTCTGGAAAGCAGCTTGGTCAATGATTGAGCACTATCCTTCTCCACCAAAAGCTCACAAAGTTCAATAATCTTTATTTTAATCACGTCAACATCATTGACACAGGTTGAATGAGTGGAACTCTTTTGTTGTGAATGAACATGCTTATTTGTAACATCTTCATAATCAATGCTGAATAGCTTCTCAACTTCATCCACAGTACTTTTCTTTTTTAGAACATTTACAATTCTTGACCGAATTGAAGTAGCTATACAAACAGGAATATCACTTCATTGAAATACTATTCATAAATACATATTCAAAATACAATTTATAAAAGGTATAAATAAGGGGCAAGAATAAAGGTGGAATCGAACCGACCTCACACTATGATAATGTAAATACCAATAGTTTGTTCACCAGAATTATCCTGATTTATATATAGCCCCTATAGTCTCACTTTTATAAGCATTAAAGTTTAACAAGTGTATTTATATAATTAAAATTGATATTCTTACCAGTTCTTGATGTGGACCACAGGAATTACTTAAAAAAGTACGTGCTTCTTGCCAGTAAGGATCTGTTACACGAAGTGAAGGCCATTCATTATTCGTCTTCTGAAGGTCTTTATGTAAGGCAGCAAATTGTACCAAAGCAGAGTCTTCCTCTTCTGACCATGGTGGTTGTCTATCTAGTTCGTTGCTCAGAGCAATCCAACGACTGAAACATAAATTCCCTTTTAGCTAAGCTTTACAAAACTGACTAGAAGACTACACATCTACAACAGATGCGATTATTAAACTATAACCCATATTAGCATTTAACCCCAAGCGGCCAAGCGTGTAATTATAATAAGCAAACATAACTTACACAGTCTGCTGCTCAGCTGTTTCTGATTAGAATTCATTAAAGAAATGCTCCTTACCTCTTCAGAAGAAAATAACGATCGACGTGGACGTACAGAATGTTCATACTCAGCTTTGGCACGCAACAGCTTGTCTTTTTTTGGAGTATCGCCGCTAGGTACGCGATGTCTCTTCTCACTGCTTCTGTTCGACGCCATTTCGAACAACACAAAAAACGATATATTTTAAAAACACAATATGGACAAACGAAAGGAGACTTAAGGAGACTTAACCGTTTTAAGAAACTAGCTACCATATACTTTCGAATGAAACACTTCTAGTTCACATTTGCCTTATCGAAAGTTCATTTGTACTCTCATACATTATGTGGATTAAATCACTTTACCTTGTGTATAGTTTAACACGTCAGGAATAATTTGGAATTACGTCCAATGAAATGCGTAGAAATACTGGGATAGATAGCTTTATCTCTTTATTAGTTACATAATTTTGAATTAATAGTGAATTAACTCCATAATTGTCGATTACCACTTCAAATTCCGAGTTTCTTGCCACGGCATTTCACGAGGAAAACACGACGCCATGTTGTCGTCCTCCGCGAAATCCACCGCAAAGTACCCTGGGATAGGCTGAACACCTCCTCTGAGGTTAGACATTAGATAAACAGATAATTAATCGTCTGTTGTTGTACGCGATACAATTCTCCGCAAATCTGGCGAGACTCAGAGGCTTCTAGCAGTGGGCCCGGGGGCTGAATATAATTATGATAAATTTTAAATAATGCGAGACCAAAATAAAAATTTCCGCAACCGAAAATACGAGAAAAGCGTCCTCAAAATGCAGGAAATGCTGTTTCAGAGACCGAAAATTCAAAAAATTTCCGGGGGGGCATGCCCCCGGACCCCCCTAGAATCTCTGCTTGGCTTCTACTCCAAAATTGGTAGAATACTGAGTCTTTTTAGCGCATAATTTATGATTGTCTATATTTTCAAATACTTTCTTGTTTTTATGATAAACTCAACATTTGTATAGCAAAACATCATTTGTGAAAACATAGATATATTCAATGACACTTAATATTTTAAAGCTCTGTGTGGCCCTTTTCACCAATTTGGTGAAAAGTCTCCCACACAACGCATTAAAATAGTATTTAAGTGTCATCTCATATCATATATAGTCAGGGGTGGATTCAGACTCATCTGATAGGGGGGTGCATATTTTTCAGGGGGGTGTACCCTTCTTTTACTGTCAAAAATTGCATCATTAACATAAAAAATGTTTGTCATAAATTATTAAAATCTCAGTATCCATTGGTTAATGATTGATATGGCCCATTGCGTAATTGCTTTGTGGTTGTATCTGTATCCTTTCTAGTATTGCTATAAACGTATTGTATGTGTTGGACATTAACAAACATAGGCTCACAAAAAAATATCCTGCAAGCAAATGATGTCGAAAAAAAATATCCTGCACAACCTCGAGCGAAAAAAAAATATTCCTGCACCAAAAAATTGGCCAACCCCCCCCCCCCCCCCCCCCCCCCCCCCTCAAAAATCTAATGGTCCGTCCCTTACTGATTATTGGTAATTCTAGGTTAGGAGGATATGCTGCAATATAATGGCTCTGGGCAATCTCGTCCCCAGAGCCAAATATGCCCGGCCGCGCGGGCAAATCAAATGGCTCTGGGACAATCCATTTGAAATACAGGAAAAAGTGTGTATTTTGGGGCATGCGCAGTTGGTATTTTTGTACCCAGACCCACGAAAACCTTCAACACGGCCGTTCAATATTCTGCAAAAATTTTGCAGCAAAATACATCGACATGTTGTGGCTGATTCTGGAATTTAATAGTAACAAATAGCAGTAGAAATGTTGTAAGAATATAATCGTGGCTGGCTTGTGATGCGATAAAGTATTACTTGGCAGAAATTTCTGGATAAGAGACTGATAAATGGAAAATAATGCACCAGGCGTGAAAGTGATCGATGACCAGTTCATGACCTTCTGATAAAACCCAGTTTGAATTCTTGTTTATTCAAACTTATGAACACGAGAATATCGTATTATTGTTCTGAATATTATTCGAATATTCGTAGACAGCTACAAGGTAAATTACAACGAAATCTGGAATTTTATAAACTTATTTCATGTATATAGTACTGCATGTATGTCTTTCAAATAAAACGTGACCTTGGTGGTATATTTGTCATTAATTGTTGATTTGCAACGTTTAATTTGTTACATGTTTTAATCCACCCACTTGTTTGTGTGTAATCGAAATAATCGACACTGTAGCTTTCTGAGGTTTAACATTTATTAATTCATATTTACATCTGTTTATACTGATCTATGTGATTGAAGATTCAAACACTAGTAGCTGAACCTCACTATGAACCAGCCATATTTGTACGGCCTGTTTATATTGCCCATTTGAGTATGGCGAAAAAATTCTATGCATAAAAAAATAACAAAGTGAGAGGTTCTTCTTTTACTTATTTTTAAACATTAACTTAACACCAAAGATGTGAGGGGCAGGTGGCACACATGCTCACATTTTAGCTAATATATGATTTATAATGATATTGAATTTTGGTTTCATTTGTCACAGTCTAGTTCAGTTGTAAAATTTACTAAAGTTTGTGGAGCCCTTCATCAAAGTAAAACCAAGGCACCACCTTTTTAACTTAATACCTAAAACACTGCTTAATTATATCAGCTTTACTCTTAAAAACATTAGAATTATATGATTACTAGTACATGTATATATACTGTAATAAAGCAGCTTCTGGTACAAAAAAATACCCTTTAGACTTGGCATCTTGTGCAGTCTGGTAACTGATAAGGGTGTAACAATAGAGGGACTAGGGGGGGGGGGGGGGGGATACAGCCCACTTAATATTTTTCCTAAGCTCCATTGGTAACTCTGAAAATGGGCTAAAATGCAACTAAAGCCTGGTTTCTGTTTGGTCACTAGTGGTCATTGACAGAGTTGCTGCTGGGATAGGATTTATTCTATCCCAGCAACTGCAATCGACCGCTTGTGACCCACCAATGTCCAAATGTCAGTCAGGATTAAAATTTCCAAGGGAAAGCACAATGCACCCCACCTTACTATTAATTTTGACGAATTAGGCTAACCTGAAGTATCTTCTGCCAGCACTACGGTAGATAGATAATGCTGGCATGCATGTAGTCCCCATTTATAACAAGGGTGTCCACAGTTAGTAAGGCTCTCATTTGTACTGTATACTCTACTGATAAATTTACTTTTGGATAAAGTGCCAACTGAAGATAAGATGAGTAAAGTCAGTCAGCAATAAATTATGAGTTTTAAGAAATCATTTTATTAACCTTTTCACCACCAGGTTAAGCTATTTAGAATTTTATTCTGGTTAACATGCCAGATGATTTTATTCTACTGCAGAGGGAATGCATTAGCTGGTTGGGGTGGCCTTGCAAGCTCACATTGAATGCGTCAACTCACTGTTGCTTAGGTTTGCTGAGAATCCCTGTTAATCAGCTAATTAAGTTACAGTAGCTGGTGTAGGCAGGAATGGGTTATGGTCCAAATCAAAATGTGAAACACAGTAAATGTAATATTAATTTCATTGTGTTAACCAGAGTTAGTAGTGGAAAATTGTTCTCTCGAGGTGGGAATTCTTAACTTCTGGCTTTTAAATACATCCTGAATGCAGCTGTTCAGTACATAAGAAATAATACAGAGATTGTTGTTTGCAAAAGTAAAACTACAGTTGGTGACTACTATGAAAAGACCTTTGGCTGAACTGATTTTCAAAGTAATTTTCTTTAATTTAGAAAGCAGACTTTGGATATACAGTGTGTACTAAAACATTGACTGTAACCATCAATCACTGTCTGTTTATGATCAGGCATGCCAGGAGGGGCACAGGGGTGTAGGAACTGGAGTTTGTCATGAAGTGCCCTTTTTGCAACAGGAAAGTGCCCTTTTTATGTTAAAACATGTGCCTCAAGTGTCCTTTTGAAGTCTTACCCCCTGAACAAAGTGCTCTTTTGAAGCTGTGCCCCTCCAAGATCAACTTGCTTCCTACACCACTGGAGGGGAAGCTTCCACTCATTGCCTTTCAGTGCTAGGAGGGGCAAGGGGGGTTATCACTTCATATGGATATCACTTAAAACAAGATATTAAAAAGGAAACTATATGGGGTCACTACATAGAGTGGGTATCTCCTTGTATTTAAATTATAATTAAATAGAAAAATAAGTTCACCATTTATTATTTTATTATCATATATTTTATTTATCAACATTTGTACCTAACTGATACAGGAGAAACAACAATAGGACTCAAGGTCCCTTACAAGGTTGTTCTCCTAAGATTGAATTGTTGATTTTATTGGGGGGGTGGGGGGGGGGGGGGCGGGAGGCAGAGAACCTGGAAAAACCCTTGAAGCACAGGAGAGATCAACTACAATAACTCTACTCACATGAGTTCCAAGCTCAAGCCTGTGACAAGGTGTCGAAAGTGGTCACCCATCCAATCAAGCTTAACTTTGGATCACAGTGGTCAGGCAACTCTTCACCACCCATGCTTCCTATATAGTCACATACCAGATTGTAAAGTTTGTCGTTCGCGGGGAAGATGTTCCCCGCGCATTTTTTTCAAATTTGAACTGCATCCGCACAAAATGGGTTAAATATATCCGCATCCGCGCAAAATGGGTTTAATATCCGCATCCACACAAAATTTACAAATATATCTTGAGTAATTCGCGTCAGATTTCGTGACAACCTGCATTGTATCCGCGCTGTTTTTACCCACCATCCGCGCAGTTTTTACCTGCAAGCCTGCCCGTCCGCGCATTTTCCGATCCTTTGATCCTTCCTACCCGCACACTTAGCAAACTTTACAATCTGGGTCACATAGGTATAGTACCAGTTTAAAACTGGTGTAAAATGTATAAATCAGCAACTAATGTTTACCCCATATGGATATAATACTTCAAACCAATGTATATTACTTGTAGATACAAATTAAAAAAACAATGCCTTGTAGTACGTTGTACAGCTATATGAATATTATGTCACATATAACATATATAAAAAGTAATAAACACAGTGTCAACAGCCATAAGACAATATATTTTTTTGTTAAAAATATGAGGAGATACTACATACATGTTGATATATTAAAACTTGATCAGTCACTCAGCTAATTATGAATATTTGAGGTGATTGAAAGATGTAGCCATCATTTATACGTTCCAAATGATACTTCTTGAAGTCAAATCCAGTGTCCATATGACGATATACCATAAATATTTAATTATTTTACATACAATTACGGAAAACTATGAATTCTGAAAAGTGAACTTGTCACGAAGCACGGTCACGATGCATGCGCCACGATGAATCTGTTATCTGTCATACTTTAAACTCGAACCAGATTTCCAAAAATACCACAAAGGCAAGTAAGTATTTCTTGTCTCCTTGAAATGACTTTTGCAAAGGAATAACTCTCAATTTCTCAGATTAAGTCCCAATAAACATGTTATTTCGCTTCACTCCTTCTCGAAAACAACGCATATTACATGAAGACCGCGATGGGAGAATGGGTGTGAAATTATCTGCGCAGCGCAGTAGGCGTCAACGCGTTAAGCCAATCAGAGTCGATTTTCAAATAGATTGTCCCAGAGCCATTCGCTTGCCGCGCGCGTTTGGCTCTGGGGACGAGATTGGGGTTTGGCCATACGGGTTTGGCTCTGGGGACGAGATTGGGGACAATCCATTTGAAAATCGATTCTGATTGGCTTAACACGTTGACGCCTACTGCGCTGCGCAGATAATTTCACACCCATTCTCCCATCGCGGTCTTCATGTAATATGGGTTGTTTTCGAGAAGGAGTGAAGTGAAATAACATGTTTATTGGGACTTAATCTGAGAAATTGAGAGTTATTCCTTTGCAAAAGTCATTTCAAGGAGACAAGAAATACTTACTTGCCTTTGTGGTATTTTTGGAACTCTGGTTCGAGTTTAAAGTGTGACAGATAACAGATTCATCGTGGCCCATGCATCGTGACCGTGCTTCGTGACGAGTTCACTTTTCAAAATTCATAGTTTTCCGTACTTGTATGTAAAATAATTAAATATTTATGGTATATCGTCATATGGACACTGGATTTGACTTCAAGAAGTATCATTGGAACGTATAAATGATGGCTACATCTTTCAATCACCTCAAATATTCATAATTAGCTGAGTGACTGATCAAGTTTATATCAACATGTATGTAGTATCTCCTCATATTTTTAACAAAAAAATATATTGTCTTATGGCTGTTGACACTGTGTTTATTACTTTTTATATATGTTATATGTGACATAATATTCTTATAGCTGTACAATGTACTACAAGGCATTGTTTTTTTAATTTGTATCTACAAGTAATATACATTGGTTTGAAGTATTATATCCATATGGGGTAAGCATTAGTTGCTGATTTATACATTTTACACCAGTTTTAAACTGGTACTATACCTATGTGACCATATGGGAAGCATGGGTGGTACGTGAAGAGTTGCCTGACCAATGTGATCCAAAGTTAAGCTTGATTGGATGGGGTTAGTACTTGGATGGGTGACCACATGGGACACCTTTGTCACAGGCTTGAGCTTGGAACTTGTGTGAGTAGAGTTATTGTAGACGTAGTTGATCTCTCCTGTGCTTCAAGGGTTTTTCCAGGTTCTCTGGTTTTCCCCCCTCCATAAAATCAACAATTCAATCTTAGGAGAACAACCTTGTAAGGGACCTTGAGTCCTATTGTTGTTTCTCCAGTATCAGTTAGGTACAAATGTTAATAAATAAAATATATGATAATGAAATAATAAATGGTGAACTTATTTTTCTATTTAATTATATTTTAAATACAAGGAGATACCCACTCTTTGTAGTGACCCCATATAGTTTCCTTTTTAATATCTTGTTTTAAGTGATATCCATATTAAGTGTTAACCCCGCTTGCCCCTCCTAGCACTGAAAGGCAAGAGTGGAAGCTGCCCCTCCAGTGGTGTAGGAAGCAATTTGATCTTGGAGGGGCACAGCTTCAAAAGGGCACTTTGTTCAGGGGGTAGGACTTGAAAAGACACTTGAGGCACGTGCACATAAAAAGGGCACTTTCTTGTTGCAAAAAGGGCACTTCATGACAAAGTTGGGGGGGGGAGCACATGCCCCATTTTCCCTCCGGTTCCTATACCCCTGTGCCCCTCCTGGCATCCCTGATCATAAACAGACAGTGATTGATGGTTACAGTCAATGTTTTAGTACACACTGTATATCCAAAGTCTGCTTTTAAATTAAACAAAATTACTTTGAAAATCAGTTCAAACAAAGGTCTTTTCAATAGTAGTCACCAACTGTAGTCTTATTTTGCAAACAACAATCTCTGTATTATTTCTTATGTACTGAACAGCTGCAATCGGGATGTATTTAGAAGCCAGAAATTAAGAATACCCACCTCGAGAGAACAATTTTCCACCACTAGCTCTGTAAAAATATTACATTTACTGTGTTGGACACCAGCTAACTTAATTAGCTGATTAACAGGGATTCTCAGCAAACATAAGCAACAGTGAGTTGACCCATTCAAAGTGAGCTTGCAAGGTACTGCATTCCCTCTGCAGTAGAATAAAATCATCTGGCATGTTATAAACCAGAATAAAATTCTAAATAGCTTAACCTGGTGGTGAAAAGGTTAATAAAATGATTTCTTAAAACTCCTAATTTATTGGTATAACTTTACTCATCTTAGGCTGCACATAATGTAGCCTTGGTTCAAATATCTTCAGTTGCCACTTCATCCAAAAGTAAATTTATCAGTATAGAGTACACAGTACAAATGTGGACATGACCCTTTATATAATGTTATAAATGTTATAAATGGGGACTACATGCATGCCAGCATTATCTACCTAGTGCTGGCAGAAGATACTTCGGGTTAGCCTAATTTGTCAAAATTAATAGTAAGGTGGGGTGCATTGTGCTTTCCCTTGGAAATTTTAATCCTGACTGACATTTGGACATTGGTGGGTCACAAGTGGTCAATTGCAGTTGCTGGGATAGAATAAATCCTATCCCAGCAGCAGGGCTTTAGTTGCATTTTAGCCCCATTTTCAGAGTTATCATTGGAGCTAATTAGGAAAAATATTAAGTGGGCTGTATCCCCCCCCCCCCGCTAGTCCCTCTATTGTTACACCCTTGTCAGTTACCAGACTGCACAAGATGCCAAGTCTAAAAGGTATTTTTTGTACCAGAAGCTGCTTTATTATATATACCAGTAATCATATAATTGTAATGTTTTTAAGACTTAAGAGTAAAGTTGATATATTTAAGCAGTGTTTTGGTTATAAAGTTAAAAAGGTGGTGCCCTTGGTTTTACTTTGATGAAGGGCTCCACAAACTTTAGTAAATTTTACAACTGAACTAGACTGTGACAAATGAAACCAAAATCCAATAATTTATCAGGACTTTCAATCAAGGGGTGTTATGCTGTTATAAATCATATATTAGCCAAATGTGAGCATGTGTGTCACCTGCCCCTCACATCTTTGGTGTTAAGTACTTTAAAGTTAATTTTTACAAATAAGTAAAAGAAGAACCTCTCACTTTGTTATTTTTTTATACATAGAATTTTATCGCCATACTCAAATGGGCAATTTAAACAGGCCGTACAAATATGGCTCGTTCATAGTGAGGTTCAGCTACTAGTAGTAGTGTTTGAATCTTCAATCACATAGATCAGTATAAACAGATGTAATATGAATTAATAAATGATTAAACCTCAGAAAGCTACAGTGTCGATTACTTCGATTACACACAAACATCTAACAAATTAAATGTTGCAAATCAACAAATGACAAATATACCAAGGTCACGTTTTATTTGAAAGACACACATGCAGTACTATATACATGAAAATATAAGTTTTTAAAATTCCAGATTTCGTTGTAATTTACCTTGTAGCTGTCTATGAATATTCGAATAATATTCAGAACAATAATACGATATTCTCGTGTTCATAAGTTTGAATAAACAAGAATTCAAACTGGGTTTCATCAAAGCTCATGAACTGGTCATCGATCACTATCACGCCTGGTGCATTATTTTCCATTTATCAGTCTCTTATCCAGAAATTTTTGCCAAATAATACTTTATCGCATCACAAACCAGCCACGATTATATTCTTACAACATTTCTACTGCTATTTGTTACTATTAAATTCCAGAATCAGCCACAACATGTCGATGTATTTTGCAGAATATTGAACGGCCGTGCTGAAGGTTTTCGTGGGTCTGGGTACAAAAATACCAACTGCGCATGCCCCAAAATACACACTTTTTATATTATCGGTTGGAATCAACACCGCGGAAAAACGTCTGCGCATGCGCGTGATTCGAGCACATTGCACGCGTCAAATTTGTTCTCAAAGATGGCGGTTGAGGAAGTTTACTCGGTTTGTGTGTGAATTTGGGAAAGTTTAAAGCACAATTTTTTGCGATCGGAGGACAAAAAAGGTTTGCATTGATTCTAAAGAGGTAGGTTTGTATTCCAAACCTTTTAGGATTGATATTTAATAACGATTTTCTTCAATATTATACTTTACATATTTACATATATTTACATTTTGAATTTAATAGAATCATTCATCACTTTCAATTCAAGGAAGATACTTCACAAAGGTGACTGTACACAAATTTATTGTCTGGCTTATTCGAGCCTTTATCCAAGCAAGAAGATTTTCCAGATTCTGCTTGGGTGCCATCGAAACAGTTGCTCCAGTGTGTGTTCTTTTATGTTTTACGAAATGTTTTGATACAAACTTTTTGACTATGCAAGCGTTTGCCTTGTGTTTTGTTGGATAACTTTTTTTGCGTAGCATGCATAATTTTTGCGTTGACTATATTTAAGGGTAATGATTTACTCTACAATTTAAGCGTGTGCACATGCTTAACTCTTTGATAGTTTGCTTAACTCTTGTGTCTTAAGTTCGGTATTCGACAATTTTTCAAGAAATGTTCGCACGCCTCCCTGTCTAAAACGACAATTTTTAATTTAAATTCTGTTTCTTTTTAGATTTTAAATGTTAGAAAACTTTTTATTAATGTCCAAACTACCCGTCTAGTGTATTTTTTTGTTTGTTTCACTTACCTTGAATAATTAAAAGCCATGTTTTTGTTTACGAAGATGGGATTTAAATTCCCCGCCATTTTTTCTAGTACATGCGCATGCGCAGACGTTTTTCCGCGGTGTTGTTGGAATCACTGATCTATATAAGAGACTGGATAGAGCATCTGTGTCTGAAATTGAAGTCGGAAGTAAGCCGGCGGCGGCAATATTGGATGGTCCCACTTCGCGGCCGACTCCCTATATATTACTATTGGGGAATTGTAGTTTTTGTATGTAAACGCTTGTTTCTGTTCTCGGATCGCGACGACCTTTGTATCACAAGAAGAACATAACACACGAAAGCTTTGAAAAGTAAATTTGTAGTTGTCTAGCCCCAAATCTTTGAGAAAACGGAATTTTGGAGTTGCTGTGTTGATGGAACTCATGGATGGTCAATGGAGGTCAACACGCCAAGGACAACGTTGAATCAATGCATTAAGACTACTCACACAGAATACGAAACTACAGCTAAAGGACTGAATAGATTTGGGCAATTTGATCAACTGAACAGGCTAAACGGGGACCAGTTGGTGTGGTAAGTTTTGTTTTTAATATGGCTTTATGCGATTGTACTTGAGACCTTTCCTAATGGTTTAAATTTAGTTGTAAGCAAACCAAATCTAACCTTGGTCCTTGTGGGCCCGAATTAGAAATTCTCTTTCACAGAAAATACTAAACTCATTCTGGTAATGCTGTTAGATAATAAATAATGGTAGGGCTAGTAAGTTCGCAACTTTTGCAACAGACAATCATTGTGTGCTTATACAGAATAGTGGGGTGGTCTAGGAGTTATTTTTAAATTAACACGCATATTTTAGGATTGTTTCTCTACTTTTATTGATTTATTCGAGATTTTCGTTTGCTATTTCCTTTTGGTGTATTTGGTGGTTGGAACAAGTTTAATCTTTAGTCATTAGCTTCAGTGGAAGGTGACAGTGGGAGGTGCAAGCTGTGTTAGGACAGTGCAAGGTGGAAGCAGACAATGTTTACTGGTGGTTGAAAAGGACCAATTTACTGAGCTTCTTTCTTATTTTTTCCCCTGATATATTTGCTGTGGCCTCCTTGCCCAGGTGATATAGTCTTACTTTGCAGTAGCACTTGACAATTCGCTTAATCAGCCCATAAACATGGTTCTCATCAACTGTTGAGTCATACATGTGGTCATCTAGCTCTGTGAATAATGATGACACATTGAGGGCACCCAAAACAGATACAGCAATTGCATCAGGAATGCCTTTACCATGTGGAAGCTTTCCAGCAGTTGTTGCAAGCATTCTTCCAAAGCATTTTTCACTTTCTTCACAAACAGTGACGACACTCTGTGCTGGCTTATAAAGCTTGCCACCAGTGCTTTCAATGAAGCGAGCGCGATCGCGCTCGCGCTCGCCCACACGCTCCCAAGTTCGTTCTGCCAGCGCGATTGATCGCGCTGGCAGATAAGTAATTTGTCATAAAATGCGCTCGCAGATTATCTTCCACAGCCTAGAAATGGAGTAAATAAATGCTCAGTTGTATATAATATGAAAATAATGGAATATCTCTTGTTTACTTTGTGCAGGAGTATACAGTCTAGCTTATAAAAACAAATGCACGCATATTTACGAATTATGGCATCACAGGGAGATAAATTGTTCTTGGTTTTATTAAATTAACGGGTTTAGATATTAAATATTTTTAGTTTGTTTCCAGTGGCAGGCTAACTGCACTCTCCAGTGACGTACTGTATTGTCTTGCTGCATATTGTTTAATTGATATTCGTATTATTAAAAGACAAGCCGAAATCGGCGAAAATGCAAAATAGCGTTCGTTTGCTCACGGGGACGTCCGCTGCATGTTCCGGTGCGGCAATATCGGGATAAACACTACAAAATCTCAAACTTTATGCTAGTTGTGCAGATGAAAACCACAAATGACACTTAAAACATTGGTTTGAAGTTCATTTTTATGATAATAGACTGTTAAAATTGACCCAGGAAATGTAACAGGAAGTCATCAACATAAACCGGCGCGGTTTTTCAAGAAAAACCAAATCGCGCTGCCCAGTTGTGAAATCTGCTCTGGCGAGCGCGATCCATCGCGCTGGCGTATTTTATTCATTGAAAGCACTGTGCCACGGTCTTTGAATTCCAGGAACTGTGAAGTTGGAATTTGATTTTGAGAACCAAGGACATTGCAGCATTCATTGCAGAGGAGTTGTTTCTTGACTGTTTTTGCAATGTATCCTGCAATATAGGAGATGGCAGCTTTCTTGTACTCAGAGAGGCTTGTGATGTTTGGTGAGTCACTGTAGTCATGTTCTGACTGCACAGGGCTTCTCTCTGTAAGGTCATACTTTCTAATGAGTGCAGCATTTGTCATTGTAACTGTTTCCCCATTGATGTTGCAGGAATCGCCAAGAACAGCAAGGATGTCTATTGGATCCCTCTTCTCACAGTTACTATTTCCTCCTTCGATGTGGCTCCTTAAGAGAAGACGCTTGTAAGCTGCAGTGAATTGTTGGGTGGTTGGATTATTGTTGAAACCTCCAGCAGAACGGATTGCCCCAAAGAACAGCTCTAGATGATCTTGACTCAGCTTGTAGGTGAGAAGATACTTTAATGGGGCTTCCTTTTTCTCAACCAGTTCATGAAATATATCTTTTGTGCTCTTGATAGCTGCCAGAAATCCAATGAACCCAGTCTTCCGCCGTGTTGCATGCATCTTTACACCACTTGGATCCTTCAGGCCAAGTATGTACTTGTATACCTCATCAAGAAATGGTTCCCATATGCCTTTGTTGCTTACACGAAGTGGCGACTTGTATCCTTTAGCAAGAGGATTTCTGGAGTTCAAGATATCAAACAGGTGATCAAACATCCGGAGAAACTTCACTGTTGCTTCACAGCCTTGGAATTGTGGGAGCTTCAGCTCTGTTGAACAGTATTCAATGGCATCGGCGACACTGGAGCTCAGAGATTGGGCAGCAAGGTTAACCTTCATCTTTTGTTGCATCCATCGAATATGTGCCATCTTGAGCTTGTTACCAAGTCGGAGTCCTTCAGCCTCTTGCAGCTTTTGGAGATCGACCAAATATTGCCAGAGAATCTTACCGTTATTGCTGTCTACCAAAATCCCTTTATCTGCTAGTGTATTCCTGACAAGCTTTAGCATGTGGCACACATCAAGCAAGATATAAATCCTCTCATTCTTATCTTGAGGATGGGGGAAATATGCCACCATTTTCGAGGGATTCAAGGATGCTCCAAGTGCAGATAACATACTGAAATGGCAGGATGGCCCATCACATATTAGTGAGATGACTTTGACACCAACATCAGACAGACGTTGAATGCACACTTGGACTAGATTTGCCCTCTCTGCACCACTGAGGCCATCTATAAAAAAGTAACCACATGGAACTTTCCAGGACCCATCAATGCTGACCACCATGAAGACCAGGGCATCTGCTGCTACAGGTAATGAGTCATCATCAACACCATTACAAAGATCAACATAACCACAGTACTTTTTCCCATCCCATGATATGTGCTTCTTGATGGCCATTTCATCCAGCATAAATGAGCAAATGACCTTCTTCCCATTCTTCTCAGCTTCTTCTACTTTCACTTTTAGTGCATCAAATGCTGGTTTAGTGAATCCAGGATCTGCAGCAACTTTACCGTACCATCTCCTGATCTGTGATTGACTTGGCAGGGCTAGATTGAAGGTCTTTCGCACAAACTCGTATGCTTTAGCGGAATAAAACTGCAGTGTCATTGCAAATGACTTCAGTTCTGGTGCATATTTGGATCCCTTTCCTGACTTTTTCGTTGACATTCTTTTCATCAGTTTCAAAGGTACTCCAGAAAAAATCTGACTCAACATTTCCTCACAGTTGGATGAGATTAGGTTGTGTTGCCGCAGCTGTTTAACAACTTCTTTCAGAGAAGTTACCTTTTTCTTTAGGCGCCGAGATTTTTGTTGAGATGCTTTTAATTTTTTCTTCAATGACACAATTTTTTCTTTGCTGATGTCAGCAGGTATTGGAACTTCCTGAAGTTCAGATATGTGCATGTCATTCTGAATTTCGGACATCTCTACTTTGTTCTCATTGTGCATTTCAGCTGTTTTAGGTGCCACTCTCGAAGATGGTGACTTACGCTCCTTTGCAACCTGCAGAAATTATGAGATGAATAGTATAAATGTACAGCATCAAGATTTTCTGACCATATAAAGTCAAACTGTAGTAGTCAATATGGAAAAATCTAGAAATCAGGATGTCACTGAGAGTGGATGACATTATGCAGTAATTTTTGCTGTACAAAGCTAAATGACCAAATTTTCTCAATTTGGGGGATTTGTAACCAGTGGCGGACACTAGGGGGGGTGAGGGGGGGCGATCACCCCCCCAATAATTTTAGCTGAAGCTTTCATTTTGAAAAGTGGAAGCACAAGAATAGAATATGTTAACGAAACAAAAGCGTGCGCAGAACGGAGTCATAGATGAACTATGCATAGACTGATCAAATTCTGATATTTATTTATTTTAAAAGAAATATGTGGATTTCACTGCTTAGCGAATAAATTTTACATTGTCATTGGCGTGTTAATTAAACCACCTTGCAATTCCATTCACAAATGTAGATAATCATCTAGAATATTTTCTCTGAAATGGGTTTTTTTTATGCTTAGCATGTGATTTATAACAAAATGCACCATTAAAATAGTGTTTTGAAAACCTAAAATTTTTTACAAAATGTGTTCTCAGAATGCTGCAAATACCATTTCAGAGATCCAAATTTTAAAACATTTCTGGGGGGGCATGCCCCCACACACCCCTAGAAGGCTCGTGCCTTCGGCACTCACCCCCCGAATATTTTGTCAAGTGTCCACCACTGTAACCTGAATGTACAGTGTAGGTGTTCAAGAGAAAGGTAATCAAACACTTCTGGATGGTCTTTACCTTCCTGTTTAACATATTCCTCAAATTGTCTTGCATTGCTTTACCAATACAAATACTGTATGCAGTCATACATGTACCTGTTTGGTAAAGTGTACAGTAAAAGTGGTCCACTCATAAGTGGATTTCAACTTATTAAGGGGTAATGGACCAATGGTGCTCTAGCATGTTATTTTGATTAACACCAGACAATTTTATTCAACAGAGTGGCCAGATGCCTATCCTTAATGAACACAGAAGGCTCTGGAACTCAAACTAATATCTTCTTAATGGGTTAATTACACATTCACCTTTTTCAAATGTTGTGGAAATTTCTTGAATCTGGTGGGCACTGCATCACTTTTCAGTCTGACAGTTTGTCCAGTCCTGTTGATATTGCTTTCTCTGAAATGGTCTGAGCAGATGACAGAGCCCTTGCTTGGAGACCAACCCTCACGACGTATGTTTTTTAACCACTGCTTTTGGCTCTCTTGGTTGGATGGAAAACTAAGACAAAGAATGCACATTCAGAGAACCACAGAATTTGTAATACACTGTACCAGTTGTTTTAGCAGGAGTCTGTTAAAACTACAGCAATTCCTTAACCCATTCCTGCCTGAGACTGAGGTTGGCCTGGCTAGCAATTGGTTAATACTCAATACCATGATAATGAAGTGATTATTGGGTTTCTAATTTATCTTGAGTTTACTATTAATTTTATTATTATTATTATTATTGTTGTTATTCTTATTTTTATTATTATTTGTAGTAGTTGTAGTATTATTTTATACAGGAATATTACTAAATATTACTAGTGCCAAATTATACTCTACCAGAGTTTTAATTATAATAGCTTATAGTTATAGCTGGTGTGTATTAGAATTATTCATTGGTTCATGTAATTATTCTGGTCATTGTACAATGCCAGTGGTGGTTACTTTGTGGGAAGAACTTAAAGAAGAGAATCAATTTTACAATAACTGCTACCATGTAGCTTATCATTTCAAGAAGTAAAATATTTGTAACAGTTCAAACAACAGTATCTTGTCAATGACAAGAGAAACAACTCTATTATTTGCAATAAATAAATTATGCATGCTGTTCTTTGCTGCATGAATTTTTTTGTTTAACTTTTAAAATGTGAGAAAGAAACTTATGAAATATTAAGGTCAAGTTGAAGCTACATTTATAATTAGTGTCAAGAGACGAAATGGGCCTAGCTGCTTCAATTATTAATTTATTACTCATAATTGTCACAATCGTTGTCCACCGTTTTAACTATTAAAGCTACTTACCAGTGAAATGTTCTTGTAAATCGTCGTTTTACCAATGATTCCTCGTCATTGCTTCCTTCACTATCACTCCTTGGTCCACATTTTCTTCGCTTTGAACAGCCAAACGCACAGCACTGTGATCCACGCACTTTCCCCATCGTTCAACTACGAACCGCACTCAAAAAAACAAACAATTTGGCGCCAAAAACTGCCCAAACCCGCCAATTCTTATACTTGTAGGCATATCAAAATAATTTACAGCTACCTCAAGTAAAATTTTTAGGGCTGAGAGTAGTCAAGTAATAGAGAAAGATGTAAAGAAATTCAACCATGGTTTTTTAACAGCTGGGAGCTTTCAGAAAAACTAACAGTATTTCAGCTAGAGTAAATTTTTTCCCCTCACATTTAATAACAAGTTTGGCTTTTTAGGCAGTATATTACCCCAGTCTGCACCCCTCAAAAACAGCTAGTTTGCTAATGTTATCAACCACATCATTGTTGAGTTTAACAAATATATGTCTTGATTTGTTCTAACTTAAAAACTAAAATCAGGAGTTACTATCCATATTAATCAGTATCTATTTTGATAACAAAACAATGCCATAGCACTGTTTTGATATTCAGTAGAAGAAAGTTTCACAAGTGATCAACAATAGTTTGATATAAAATGAAAATACATGTGACAAAAACACTTTTGAGTTGCTAAAATGTTTATTTAATGAAATAATTGAAAAAGTTAAGTGATACAGAGCAATTATTCTTATATTCATGTGGCTTCACTTTGACATTTCTTCTTTCAAAGTTGTTTCATTTTAAATATTACCTACAACACAACATACAAATATCATATTAATTAAATATTTCAGGTATTCACAGAAACAACTTTTGCATCAAAATGATTATGCCTGTACTACAGTGACAACACTAATTTATATGCGTGACAATAACATGGAGCATCACAACTGGCTCATTCTTGTTTAGTTGTTATATGCCTATTAAATCAACGTTTATCACGAATACAGCTAACCTGTATGCACCAGAAATTACTAAGTAAAAATACTTCCAAACCTTAGACATAGTCATAAACAGGTTTGCCAGGCGTATAATGTAACCTTATTTTGTCCAATATCTTACCAAAATTTGTCAAAATTCAGAAATCCGAACCAATATTAATCCACAACAAACAGAAAAAACAAGTGTTACCTATCCCATTTCATGTTATGCCGCTTTATACTCTACCTCGGCAGCCGCCTACTAAATTGATCTACTTGCTCGAGAACATTCAACATTTGCGGTAGTAACTCATATTTTTATCCTACAAGACAGTTGCCTACATTATCAATCACCGCTGTTTGTAGTGTTAAGTTGAGTTCCGACACTCAGTCGATCGGCTTTGAAATTTCGTTTAAAATATCAACTTGTTTACTTACGATTTCATTTTCTTCTCCATTTCGAGGTTCTCCATAGTCTCATGATGGGCTCCGTTGCTTCAAATTCCGAAATGAATTTGTTTTGCTCGCTTATTTCGCGTTTATATGTGAATCCCACTACTTCACAACAGTAAAATAATAGCGAGCACTCCTCAAAGTGGGACCATCCAATATGGCCGCCGCTGGCAAAACAGGTCTACTTCCGACTTCAATTATCAGTGGGCGCGAGTACTAGGATGCTCTATCCAGTCTCTTATATAGATCAGTGGTTGGAATACTTCCAGTAACCAACACTTTTCGTTAGGATCTAGAAATTAAAAACAATATCATCATCATCATCATCATAATCTTTATTTAATAAACACGGTATCGCTTCATTTTACATAAATGGTCTTCCAGAGAGCCGTGTTACAAAATTAAAATAAAAAATATATATATAAATATATATATAAAGTATATAAAAACTTAACTAAACTATTATTAACTAACAATAAATTTAAAGTGAAGAATATTTTACAGATTATTTTCAATTTTTGTCAAACCCAGTTTAAATGAGCGTAGGTTAGTTTGATCTCTAACCTCAACAGGGATTTTATTCCAAAGGACAGAGCCCCTATATTGAAGGCTACATTTTCCTTTTTCGGATTTATATCTAGGAATGTGTAGATTTTTTTCAGAATTTCTCACATTGTAAGAATGTACATTTGACGTTTTTGCAAAAATCTTCCTCAAGTACAATGGAGAAAGGTTGTTGTAGATTTTGTACATTAGCACAGCAAGTTGCATACTTCTTCTGTGTTCTAGTTTTTCCCAACCCAGATCATCCAGTATTTCATTAGAGTGACTATTTATCTCATAACTTGAGAGTGTCACTATCCTTGCAGCCCTATTTTGCAATTTTTGGAGTCTTTCAGATAGACCTTTCCCGATGTTGCCCCATACAGGGCTGCAATAATCAAAATATGGCAAGATCAGTGCCTTGTTACATATTTAATCTTGTCTCAAATGGTATCGTTGGGCTTACACGTTTCAAAACTGCAAGACCTGCAGAAATTTTCTTGGAAACTATGTCGATATGTGTTTTCCAAGTTAGACTTTCATCTATATGGATCCCAAGAGATTTATACTTTGTTTCTCTTATAAGGGATACATTGTTAATCTGTATCTTAAAATCTTTTGGTATTTGAGATAGCATAAACTGACTCCCTATTATCATGTACTTTGTTTTCCCAACATTTAAGGTTAATTTGTTTGCTTTTAACCATTCTTGAATCACATTGATATCATGAGTCATTTGAGCATTAAGGATATTTGCATCCGCATTTGCTGAAGTCATGGTGGTATCATCTGCATACATTCTAGGCTTTGAAAACAATTTACATGAAGGGAGATCATTTATATATAGAATAAATAGTAGTGGTCCTAGAATGGACCCTTGTGGTATTCCACAATTTAATGAACAAACGTCAGACAGCACTCCATTAACCAAGGTTTGCTGTCTTCTTTCAGTTAGGTAAGATTTAAACCAATCAAGAGATTCAAACCTTACTCCATAAAGTTCTAGCTTTTTTATCATAATTGAGTGGTCCATGGTGTCGAAAGCTTTTTTTAGATCCAGAAATATCACACCATTTAAAAGGTTGTCATCAATATTATTGTACCATTCATTGGTACTTTCAAGTAATGTTGTTTCAGTGGAAAACATAGGCCTGAAACCTGATTGACATTCAGTTAAAAGATTATTGTCATTTAAATAAGCATAAAGCTGATTAAATACAATCCTTTCAATCAGTTTACTTATAATAGGTAGGACAGAGATTGGTCTATAGTTATTGGGATCAGCCCGGTTATCTTCTTTGAAAATTGGCAAGACCTTTGCGAGCTTCCATTCATTGGGGAAAATTCCAGTGGCGATTGATAGATTAATTATATATGTTAAGGATTGTATAACTACAGGAAAATATCGATTTTATTCCGACATTCCATACTAGAAAGTTCGTATGTTACACCAGATATATCCGGCGTGGAGTTTCGTGGATTACGCCAAATTTGGCGTAAGAGTAATCTAATTTTCGGTATAAACTGTTGGCGTGGCGTAAATGGCGTGAAGCGTATCAGTGTGGTGTACTTTCTGTCAGTTCGGTGTGCTAAATATGGCATGAAAACTTTGAAATAAACAAAATGATCATACCTTAATTTGTTGTAACTAAATGTTACATTATTTGACAAAAACATAGGACATCGAGGATTATGCGGGACAATGAGGAACTAATGTTTGATCATAAATAAACCCTGATGACCCTAGACACGTCAGAAATTGAACTCTCCAAACCTTTTTTGAGAAAGTCATTCTCTACTAGCAAAATGAAGCTTGTTTTTAGTAGTTTTTATTGCAGCATTTTACATTTAGGTCCACCCACAGAGGTATTAATAACACTCGCAAATACAACATTGAGATAGACAGAAAAATTGTTCAATCAGTCACTCTAGCACACGCAGCGGTCTGTACTTGAACATTATATCAACAATACAAAGCAAGGGAGCATACCGGAAATTAGTACTGTTACTGTTGACAATATGTTGTGTTGGGCGTTTGTTCTGGTTTGCTTTATATATAAATCTTAAGCTATTAATGGCAACAAAAGTAAGAAGAGTTGTATTCAACTGCCAAAATAGAGGAAACGGATTGTTGATGTGAAATCAGATTAAAATGACATTACATTTGACATTACTTTTATTGCGCAGCATTTGCATTGCGTTATGTCGCACCACGTTCTGTGGTTGTAGGCATGAATTTCCATGGCGCACCGAAGGTGAACGCCCCCCCGCCGACTGGCGTACAAAAATTTGAGAAGAAATTACTGGCGTAAATATCCGGCGGACGAATAACGAACTTTCCAGTATGGCCGACATTGAATTATTCATAAAGGGCCCTTTGTTCTCACACGACGAAAATAACAAGACGCGCAGCAACAGAACAGAATATATAAAAACTCACTTGTAAGAATGCAATCTTGCGTAAAATGAAGTTCGCAAACATAAACATTGTTTTCCTACGATGGCTTATTAGGGCCATCACCCTTTTTTTTAATTTCGCGACTTTTTTAAAAAAAGCGCTGCAATTTTATTAGAATTGCACACACTTTTTTTTTTTTCGCGACTTTTTAAAATTACACACTTTTTTTTTTTTCGCGACTTTTTAAAATTACACACTTTTTTTTTTTCGCGACTTTTTAAAATTGCACACTTTTTTTTTTTTCGCGACTTTTTAAAATTGCACACTTTTTTTTCCGCATTGTTGTATTTCAAAATGGTGAACTCGCTGTCGTTTACGTTTTTCCTCGGCTTGTTTTTATTGCATTTGCGGCTTGTACAAACTGTTATTCCATATTATCTACCAGCACTTTCACCTTTACAACGTGTCCATTGTCCAGAAAATCGGGCATTTTAAGCGAAAGCTATTAAGTAAATAAGTAATTTACTTTAGAAAACGGTTCTTTGGAAATAAAATTCTTTGACCACAAGGTTATTAAAACTTCAGTACGCAGATGCTACGGGTAAGAGTCCGTGGCAAAAAAGTCCTGCACTCATGAAGCGGGTTTTACATTTCTCGATCATGCCGACACATTTGTTTATAGAAAAAGATGGCTAAAAATTTCGGAACTACGCATTGTTGAAGTACATCGAGTACGTATGTTGTTAGAAATTTTATAAGCTTTCATTCGGTGTATATAGTTCAAACTTTAGTGTTACCTGTAACTTTTTAAAATGTTCAAAATGTGCACACCATTGTTCGTAAAATAAGAATTATATGATGGGAAATGGACTCCTCACAAATGTTATAGAATTTTGGATATTGTTTTTAAATACTAAACGCACAGCCCTGAACAACATATTAAACATAGGATACTGTGAAGTGCCATTCACGTCAGAACTTTTAATTTTCTCGCCGGGAAGTATTTTAAAGAATAAAAAAACATTATTTTGGTCTGGACCGTCTGAAATGGATGAATTTCTTAAGTTTGTTTTACCTTTTGCTGTTTTTGTGTTTGCTATAACCTCAGAAAGACGTCTGGTATGAACCTCAGATATTTCTTAAACAAAAGCTAATTCAAATATGAAAGGAGTGGAAAAGTTTGCAGATTTCTAGTTGAAGTTGAAAACGTTTTTGGTGCAAATTAGTGATCATACCTTTTCAACAAATGAAAAAATATTAAAACTTTTATGGTCAACGGTGAGAACATTTTGAACATTTTAAAAAGTTACAGGCAACACTATGATTTGAACTATATACCGAATGAAAGCTTATAAAATTTCTAACAACATACGTACCCGATGTATTTCAACAATGCGTAGTTCCGAAACTTTAAGGCTAAAGCCATCTTCTTCTATAAACAAATGTGGAGTTTATACAATTCTGGATTGTGCCGACAGCTTCGTGAGTGCAGGACTTTTTTGCCACGGACTTTTACCCGTAGTATCCGCGTACTGAAGTTTTAATAACCCCGTGGTCAAATAATTTCATATCCAAAGAATCGTTTTCTAAAGTAAATCACTTATTTACTTAACTAAATATTATTTATATATATAGATAATAATATGAAGTTAATTAAAAGGTCACAAGACAGCCAAGAGTAATTGATTACAGGAGCCCGAGGGTCGCAAGGACGAGAAGGCTAATTTCCCGGGGCACTTATTTTCAAAATGGCCGTCTGGCGCATGCGCATAAAAATAATGGGACACTTTTTTCCGCGAGTTGGACTTCTGGTCAATCCTTATTCTGTGACCTAGACTCGTCTACCATAGGTAGCCTGAGTAAAAAGGAAGACCGCAAACAGTTTGATGTATTATATATTCGTTGTTGTTCACTTGCAATGTAAGCTTAGTTCAGACTACGAGGTAATCGTAACACAGTTACGATCTAACGTGAATTAGCACGACTGTAAACACTTTTAGTATTTTCTATAAGTTGTGGTTCAATTTCAGTTTAGTTCACACTTAGTCTAGCGACCGTAAACTTAATATAGTTATAATCCAACGTGAATGACGTAAGCAGAGTCTCAGCCTCGCTTCCGTGATGTTTCACCAGCTGTGTTTTAAAATTTTCAAGATGGCGGGAGATGGGGACGAAATAGAAGACGCTCCCCCTCGGCTTCGCCGCTAATCGTTCGTTAAATCGAAAACGTGAAAGGTTCGCAATTGACTTTCCTACAAATCGTTTTTACCTGGATGGAATCAAGACAGTGAATTCGGCGTCATCCATTGCTTCTTGGAGGGAGTCACGCTTGGCATAGTTGGCGATGCCATTGATCCATGTGGACTTGCCTACTCCGGTCTCCCCCAGTATGAGAATGTTGACGTCCTCCTTCTTAATAAATGCCTTTAGAATCAAAACCAAAAACAAATAACAAACATTATGTAAAGACAGAAGAATTTCACTAGCCCGTAGTTAGCATCCTAGCTAGTCGAGTTGGACATGCAGGAAGGAAGGAAATAAATAAAATAAAATAGTGTAAATCTACAACTGTAAAGGCCATCTGATGTGTAGAATTCGGCAGTGAACTGGCGTTATTGTAAGATTAAAACCTAAGACACTTAATACAAGGCAAAGTGTGGTAGAACATCATTTCGCAACTCTTAATCTAATATGAGAAATTGCAACAAAGTTATTTTTTAGTCATTGGTATTTCATCTAATTCAGCTCAATTGGTGATGCCCGGGAAATATTAAATTTTAAAAATCTTCTAACACTAATCGCTTTTTGTATTTTACCTCATCCCCTGGAAGAACTCCATGAGAAGGTGTATATTCTGGACTTGCCATATTGTACTGATATACCGTCAACTAGAGTTTTGCTACAACTGGTACAAATAAATTATAAAATTAATTAGCTGTGGACCAACTATCGCAAAATGTTACACAAACGAATCACCATCGAAAAGCAAAACTCGCAACTGTTAATGAAATTCGAACATGGAATTTCTTTTTTTTCTAATTTGAACACCTCCATTTGACTTGGTACTGTGTTAAATTGTAAATTGTAAAATGTTGTGTAGATGGAGGGGAGGGCAGGGTTGGTCATAAGTGGCACCCATAACCTTGGGGGAAAGAAGCTTAAAAGCGGAGTGAATCATGCAAACAAACGTAAGAAAAATTCTCATGAATTATACTTCCAAGCTCCAAAATGTATGTAAATTTATTTCCTAATGCTGCATTTAAAGGCAATTTTATAATGAAAGCGGAAGCGAGAGCAAGAGTTTCAATTGGAATCTGAAGAGACAAATCCTGTGTGATATCGAAAGTGAAAAGTTCAATGGAGATGATCAGTGACTGGTCATCCAGTATACTGGTTCTAGATCGACCGCAATTCCTGGAAATCTCATCTTTTTTGTTATTAATATTACGCGGGAACGCTGATCATTTCTATGAGGTTTTATATTAGTTATTACTCCGGCTACCTGAAGGTAGGCTAAGGGGGCGATTACATGGACCGGGCTGGCCTGGTTAACCGGGCTAGCCCGCTTTATATATAAAACGCACGTTGTTTTAACATTTCGATTACATGGCAAGCGGGCTAGCCCGGTTAACCGGGATGAAAATGTCCATGTAATCGTTTTCATCCCGGCAAACCGGGCTGAAAAACTGTTGAACTCGCTTCGATACGCGTTCGTTTGCTTGACTGTGTGAATAAATAGTGCTGAAAGGAACTGAAGTAGAACATCAACGTTGTTTGTGTGTTTCGTGATCAAAGCAAAGATTTAATAAATTAATTAGTCGTCGTGAAGACGCTTTCCTGGGTTAGCTAAAACTTTAACAATCTTTTTATTAACGATGGGCTTACAAAATAAATAATAGACTAATTAGTGTAAAACTGAAGTAAAACTAACGTAACTTTGCCCTTATTTACTTGATGATTGCGAATTTCGGCCTGAAATCATCCCGGCTTACCGGGCTAGCCCGCTCCATGTAATCGTTTCGTAAACTCATCCCGGTTAACCGGGCTAGCTCGGTTAGCCGGGCCAGCCCGGTCCATGTTAGCCTGCGTAGCAGGCGTTCTGTTCTGCAGGGGGAAAGGGTTGAGAGGGGCAGCGGAGAGGCTTGAGCGCGCACGTTGGAGCGCGCGCGAGAGGCGAGAAAAAATAAAGCGAGGCGAGAAGAAAATAGGGGCCGGAGGGGGGGGGGGGGTGGGGGGGGGGGGAGAAATTGGGGGGAAACGCGAAGGAACGCCTGCCAAAATCCTATTCATAAACGAGACAATTTTTAAGTAAATATGAATGGAACTTATAATCAACACCTCTTCAAATAACCAATGAAAAATTGTTCCGGAAATTAACGTTGATTGAGCGTGAACATGCCTCGCCATAGGTGTTGGTTTTTCGCGGGAATTACTAATTACAATTACTAAAGGCATAATTATCATTGTCCAGTTGAGGGATGAGCGCGCTGGGTAGTGCAACTGCTACTCCAGAGGAAATAATAAAATCGCGCTTAGGCAGACCTCAAAATGCTCCTATATACTCCGAATCAGCTCTGTCGGGTATGTCAGTGCAGTTTTCCATTGAAAAGAGTTGCCTCCTTCAGGTTTGATACCGCAGATGAAATTGACGGTGAAAATGTTGTCTTAGCCTCGCCATGTCAATCTATTGGAATCGATGCTTCTCGAGATCCGAACTTGTCAAATCGCGTATATAAAAGCTGCGGTAGAAGGATGCGAAACTTCGCTAAGTATTTTATGGAACTGAAGACTGCTGTAAACAAGATGCATCCACAGTTTTCGTCGATGACAATGGTTGGTGATGAAGAGAACACTCGCGTGAAACGGCTTTTGCCAACGTCAGTTTGTTCACCAGACCGAAGTCCTGGCCAAAGGAAGCAGATGCAATCCGCGCAATCGCAGCAATCCGAAGGTGAAGTTAGGAACAGACTGAGAAGTGCGAAAATAACGAAATACAATCCAGCTTGTTTTTGGTTTGAAAGCTTTTACGGTGTGTTGACAGGTTTCATTGAGGACTCACTGAGTGTTGAAGCCAATACGCATATGAACCAATGGGAATTTAACCGAAGGTTAAGTTTTGGACACAAAAGTCTCGTTTATGAATAGGATTTTGGCAGGCGTTCCTTCGCGTTTCCTCCCAATTCCCCCCCCCCCCCCCCCGCCCCCCCCTATTTTCTTCTCGCCTCGCTTTATTTTTTTCTCGCCTCTCGCGCGCGCTCCACCGTGCGCGCTCAAGCCTCTTTCCGCTGCCCCTCTCAACCCTTTCCCCCAGAACAGAACGCCTGCTACGCAGGCTAGGTCCATGTAATCGCCCCCTGAGGCTGAGTATAGGTTTCGGCTCCGGGATCTGTGTTTTTCTTTTTGCACACTTTTACTTCCGGTCAGTCAGGCCACAATCACTTCCTGCGATTGAGCTGCTTCGCAGGCTACTTTGAAGGCAAAGTTGTCCATAGTTCGATACTAAGTTAGTATTCAGCTCAATTGCAGCTTAGTCTAAGCTGTGTCAAGCATGTAACTGATCAACTGCCAACTATCAAGCAAGTCACTATAAAAAATCGACCGACATAAAGATGGTCACAAAAAAAGAACGTGCAAAATCGAACACAAAGCATCAACGTATTAAATTTTACTTGCTCATCAGTCGACTGCATTTTTTTCAATAATTTAATGCCCTTACGTTCTTCAAACCGATGTATATAATTTGATCACAGGTGTGTTCGTAATACCTCTCCATTTCTATATTACGTACCAGGCCTTAAAATATCGGTCGGTCACGGACATTGTCCGACCCATTCGTTAAATTGTCCGACGTAAAGAGAAAAGCACCGGACATTCTGTCCGACCGAAGGAAAATTGAGGATTTCTGTTTGTCCGACCCAAATGTATTGATGTCCGACGAAACTTTAACTTTGTCTGACGTAAATTTACCCAGTAATTAATTTTAGTCGTCAGTCGTGTCATGGTTTCAGTGACATAAACGCGAATTTAAGTCGCGTTTTAGATTAAGAGGGCAATAAGTTCTTGCAGCGCTTCTAAGTTCTAAGCGGCGTACGATTTGTTTCTTACAGTTACGTGCCAACGCCCAACCTTAAGTTTTTAACATTTCTCGACGTATCGAGATTTTGGATCGAAAAACTAATGTATCAATGCATTAACTGCCCAATATTTACCGTCAGTACGATTTTAAAAGAATTGGTTTTCGCGGCAAACTAAACATATGGCCATCGGACAATAATTTATAAAATGTCCGACCCATTCTGAAAGACACCGGACATTTTGACAGACGGCCTGCTGGCTGATATTTTAAGGCCTGCGTACACAACAGACTGATGATCTGTTTGTGTACGTTTTACAAATGAAACTCTTGAACTACAAACGTAGATGTAGTCGAGAAAAAGAAGGGTCGTGTTTATATACGTTGGCTGGAGGTTCTGTACTTCATAAGACTAAATAATGAGGATATATTGTTTACTTTCCTCTGTACTGTTCCGCCCACTATACTGATCTCTCTTTAAGCGAATTTTTATATGCACGCTACGCAAAGGGGAAATTTTACACTTTACCGAAGGGGGCTAACCATACGCCATCGAAAACTGACGTGACTCGGGTACGGTATGAACTACCCCGCAAAGGTTGTAGAAACCATTAAGCCAGTATGTGAACGCCTAAGCACTAAGCAACGTTTCTCTCTGACGAAGGGCCTTCGCTCGAAACGTTAGATTCCTACGTTCTCTGTTTCGGCAGTATATCTAACCTAAGTTACTATATTTCGATTGTTGTTTCAACACTGCTTCGCAGTACGCTACTCTTATAAGTTAAGCACTAAGCAGGCGTGTTTTATTTATAATCAATTATATAAACAATTGATAAATTATATCCAACAAAATACATGAGGACAGAGTAGTTTCCAAACACGTTTACAAAACCTACGTGTTTCTGGCCATGCAGGGCCAACCGCAATCGAATAGTACAACGTAGCTCGATGAAACAGATACAAACTAACAAACTGAAAGCATAAGTAACGCGCCAAACGAATACAAATGTATCGCGGTATTGAGACGGTTTGTGAGGAGCACTGCTTCGGTTTAACTGCGACCGTCAGATATTGCGAGGCGCGTGTTCTTTCTCGTGGAATGGAAATAATAATAATGATGATGTAAAATATATAGTGTGGAAGGTGAACAAGGACAATTTGTGACGAGGACTATTAAACGAGTAATTTCGAGCACTGACCTATTTGTAATGCGCACCATGAGCACATTTTCGCAATTTACTTACCTCTGGCTGCTTCCACGTTTAACGAGTTCTTGAACGGCGAAGCTATGAGCGTTAGCTGACTTAGCTCGTAGAAATTGTTCGATCGGGATCTAGCAAGCCTTTTATAATTTAGGTCCACAAATAGGAAGTTAAAATTCCAGGAAATTTCCCCCTTTCCCCTTATTGGGCTCAAACAGGTTTTGCCGACACACGTTCTGAGAAAAATTTCCGGAGATTTCTTACCTCTGGCTGCCCAACACTTTGAAGCCTGACGACGAGTCTTTAAGGTTTATTCTGGCTAACGCCAGACGATTGTATTCAGCACAGGGAGAGGTCCACGCCTCAAGTGTTAAAACCGATCTCTTTAAACGACGAGTCTTTAAGCGGTTTATTCTGGCTAACGCCAGACGATTTTATTCAGCACAGGGAGAGGTCCAGGCCTCAAAGTGTTAAGTTTTTTTATAAAACGGCGAGACTAGATTGGAATCTGAAGGGACACTTCCGTTTGATATCGAAAGTGAATGACGTGAGTAGGCTGACTAGGCTCTGAGAATTCGGATAAAATACAAAACCACTCCGAAAAGGGTTAACATTTCTATTCTATGTTTCGACTATTAAACTTGCAGTTATCATCCAGGAATGATGCTGATTTCCGGATGTTGACTGTAAATTAGGCTCTTCTTACTATAGTTGCTGTCTTATACCGATGTTTTCTTCTCCCCCCGCGCCTTGTTTGACTTTGCAAGTATTTAAATATGGCTTCCATGCATGTTTTGCAACGAAAGCAAAACCAACGTAATAAAATTATTAACACGAAAACCATATAAACAAGAAAGAAATAGAAATATATTAGTTCATTGAAATTACCGAGAAGTAGCGAGAAAAATAAATTAATTCATTGGAATTTAATACCGAGAACCAGGAAAATATTAGCCTCCTTCGCAGACGTCTTGTGAGCTTTTGTTCCAGGAAAAATATCAGCTTAATTTGAATACACGTAATTAGGAACTGAGTGTTGCACAATAAAACCAGTGTGGTGAAGAAGGAACAAAGAGTGATTTCAGTGAGAGGTGCACAGAGAGAGGTGCAGGCCTCAAAGTGTTAAAACCTATCTATTTAACACTTTAATTGAAGCATGAAGAACGAGTCTTTAGTGTTTTATTCTGACTAACGCCAGGCGATTTTATTCAGCACAGAGAGAGGTCCAGACCTCAAAGTGTTAAAACCTATCTATTTAACACTTTGAAGCCTGACGACGAGTCTTTAAGGTTTATTCTGGCTAACGCCAGACGACTTTATTTAGCACAGGGAGAAAGAAGTCCAGGCCTCAAAGTGTTAAGTTTTTATAAAACGGCGAGACTAGATTGGAATCTGAAGGGACACTTCCCGTTTGATATCGAAAGTGAAACGTGAGTAAGCGGGATAGCCCGGTAAGCGAGATCTCACTGTGTAGTTATTTTCCTGTTAAAAATTCCTCTCTGTTTATATGCATGCCAAGCGGGCTAGCCCGGTTAGCGAGATCTCACTTGAAAGAGGCGAGATCTCGCTAAGCGATGAAAATTTTCCATGTAAACAGTCGCTAACCGGGCTGGCCGGCTGGCCCGCTCGCCATCTATTGTCGTTGTTATAAAATCATCCCGGTAGGCGGGATGAAATTCGTTCATATAAACGCGAGCCAGAAATCATCCCGCTTACCGGGCTATCCCGGTAAGCGGGCTGGCTCGTGTTTTACTTCTCCCCCCGCGCCTTGTTTGACTTTGCAAGTATTTAAATATGGCTTCCATGCATGTTTTGCAACAATCTCGTCCCCAGAGCCAAACCCCTCGCACGCGAGCGGAACGTAATAAAATTATTAACACGAAAACCATATAAACAAGAAAGAAATAGAAATATATTAGTTCATTGAAATTACCGAGAAGTAGCGAGAAAATTAATTAATTCATTGGAATTTAATACCGAGAACCAGAAAAATATTAGCCTCCTTCGCAGACGTCTTGTGAGCTTTTGTTCCTGGAAAAATATCAGCTTAATTTGAATACACGTAATTAGGAACTGTGAGTGCTGCACAATAAAACCAGTGTTGGTAGAAGAAGGAACAAAGAGTGATTTCAGTGATTTCATTATAAATTAGACTAGCGTATTTTTATATAATATGGTGGGTAGTGAAACCTCCACTGGCGTTGTGTGAGGACTATTAAATTTTGAGCATAATACTTTGAGTTCTACCACGGCGGCGACAACGCACTGTTATTAGTGGTATGTTTCATAAATTTGCCAGTTTTCCCGCTCATTTTTAAGCCTAATACTTTACGTTTGACCACAGCAGCTAAGTTTCACGTGAAGTGTCTAGTTTCTTGGGCGGATGTGACGTCATTTACTCAACACTCAACTGTGGCTGACCACGGGCTGACCAGTGAGGTCACCTAGTTATGGAAGCCGAGGAGGCTCACTCAGCATTTTCATT
Source organism: Paragorgia papillata (assembly GCA_035771165.1). Taxonomy (NCBI): domain Eukaryota; kingdom Metazoa; phylum Cnidaria; class Anthozoa; order Scleralcyonacea; family Coralliidae; genus Paragorgia; species Paragorgia papillata. Next base: position 2,852,576 of record JAWNZC010000314.1, on the reverse strand, counting down.
TGATCAAATCGCAAAAGCAAAATGCCGTTTAAACATTTCATTTCTCAAAATCGCGAAACCAAAATGCCGTTTGAACCTTTAATTTGCGAAATAGCGAAACCAAAATGCCGTTTGAACATTTAATTTACGAAATAGCGAAACCAAAAATGCCGTTTGAACATTTAATTTACGAAACAGCGAAACCAATTTAACTTTCGCTGTTGACGTTTCAAATTAACTTTCGCTATTCACGTTTCAAATTAACTTTCGCTGTTCACATTTCACATTTAACTTTCGCTGTTCACGTTTCAAATTAACTTTCGCTGTTCACATTTCACATTTAACTTTCGCTGTTCACGTTTCAAATTAACTTTCGCTGTTCACATTTCACATTTAACTTTCGCTCTTCACGTTTCAAATTAACTTTCGCTGTTCACATTTAACTTTCGCTGTTCACGTTTCAAATTAACTTTCGCTGTTCACGTTTTACATTTAACTTTCGCTGTTCTTGAACTGGCATAGCTTAGCCGAGGAGGCTCAAACTCTCGGTCCCAGGTTTCTGCGCAATCGCGCATTACTAGAGATCGATAATTTGTTCTGTTTGCGTCTTGTTTTTGTGTAGTTTCTAGGTTTGGTATTCCAAACGGTGAGCACGTTTTATTTTCCGTTAGTTTGTTTTAAAACCGTATTTCCGATACTGTAATACTGCATGTATTAACGTGTTTTAATAGATCACAATAAAGTTGGCAGGGAAAATGCAAAATCTACAGATATTTAAAAGCTTTAGCTGACTCTACCAATCGCCAACAATTTTTTGACATGAAACACCAGTTGAATTTTGCTTTTGCAAGTGTGTATACTATAAACATAAGATGAATAATTGTTCACATTTTTATCATGCATGTTTGTTGTTGCATGTGTAAGTGTAATGGGGTTAAAATTTTCTTGAAGTAAAAGAATATTGAAATTACATGCTTTGCTCTAGATGGAAATATATATATATAAAAAACATATTATTAACCTCCCCCGTGTGGTATATACATAATGAGTGCAGCCTTCCTCAGTCTTGGCTCTTTGGAGGTTGTTAGTGAGAATAAAAGTTTATATATTTCACAAAGTTAAATGTTTAAAATTTTAACAACAATATAGGATGTGTTAAATATTTATCTCGTCTGCCCCCTCCCTTCCCTTTATGAATTTTATACGCTGAAATTTGTAATTTTAAATTAATCAACCAATTATTATCTGTTTGTCTCCTGCTTGCTGTATTTTATGAAAGACAATACCACCCCCACCACTGGACACCCTTGCCTACTAATAATTCCTGCCCAACATAATGAAGGAAACATGGCAAAATTCAGATTATCAAAAGTGTAATTACACCTACGTACGTGTTGAGACGAGACATGACTGCATTGGCCACGCGCATTTGTACCAGGTTGCAGCTTGTACAATAAACATGTGCACAATTTGCATTTTCCCTGCCAACTTTATTGTGATCTATTAAAACACGTTAATATACAGTGTCGGAAATACGGTTTTAAAACAAACTAACGGAAAATAAAACGTGCTCACCGTTTGGAATACCACACCTAGAAACTACACAAAAAACAGACGCAAACAGAACAAATTATCGATCTGTAGTAATGCGCGATTGCGCGGAAACCTAGGACCGAGAGTTTGAGCCTCCTCGGCTAAGCTATGCCAGTTCAAGAACAGCGAAAGTTAAATGTAAAACGTGAACAGCGAAAGTTAATTTGAAACGTGAACAGCGAAAGTTAAATGTGAAATGTGAACAGCGAAAGTTAATTTGAAACTTTGCTTTTGCGGTTTGATCAAATTAAATGTTCAAACGGCATTTTGGTTTCGCTATTTCGTAAATTAAATGTTCAAACGGCATTTTGGTTTCGCTATTTCGCAAATTAAATGTTCAAACGGCATTTTGGTTTCGCGATTTTGAGAAATGAAATGTTTAAACGTCTGGTTTTTGTGTAGTTTCTAGTTGGCGTTTGGTATTCCGCTTTCAGTATGGCTGCAATTAGTACAAGGACAAACGGTGAGCACGTTTTATTTTCTGTTAGTTTGTTTTAAAACCGTATTTCCGACACTGTATTAACGTATTTTAATAGATCACAATAAAGTTGGCAGGGAAAATGCAAATTGTGCACATGTTTATTGTACAAGCTGCAACCTGGTACAAATGCGTGGGGCCAATGCAGTCATGTCTCGTCTCAACACGTAGGTGTAATTACACTCTTGATAATCTGAATTTTGCCATGTTTCCTTCAATTTTTTGGGCCGGAATTATTAGAATGGGTTGATTAATTTAAAATTACAAATTTCAGCGTATAAAATTAATAAAGAGAGGGGGGCAGACGAGATAAATATTTAACACATCCTGGCCTACTTGGCACCTATATTGTTGTTAAAATTTTAAACATTTAACTTTGTGAAATATATAAGCTTTTATTCTCACTAACAACCTCCAAACAGCCAAGACTGAGGAAGGCTGCACTCATTATGTATACCACACGGGGGAGGTTAATAATATGTTTTTTTATATATATATATATATTTCCATCTAAAGCAAAGCATGTAATTTCAATATTCTTTTACTTCAAGAAAAATTTAACCCCTTTACACTTACACATGCAACAACAAACATGCAACAAGTTAATACAGTATTACAGTACCGGAAATACGGTTTTAAAACATGCAAACTAACGGAAAACGTGCTCACCGTTTGTCCTTGGAATACCAAACGCAAACTATAGAAACTACACAAAAACCAGACTATCGATCTCTAGTAGCGCGCGATTGCGCGGAAACCTGGAATGTGAAACCATTATAATGCGTGGGTGGCTTTGCCGAGTAACTCGTCTCATATAAACACTCATCTTTTTTCAACTCGGCTCCATATAAACAGGCCCTAATAAAAGAACGAGGTCTGATTCTGAATATGTCTCATTGCATGAATAGACAACGTGCCACCGAAGTCGTGTAGACAACTGTTGAAACCCAGCCGAGTACGAATTGCCAGAATTTGGAATTGCCAGAAAGATAATGGCTAAGAACTGTCCTCTACACGTTGCTTAAGTTCTCTCGAAGAAGTCAAATATATTAAACGTCCAAGAGGTTTCCGGCAACAGCTTCAAGAACGTTGCGCCAAAATTTTGGTGAATTTCGTCTCCAAAACGTCGAAAGTCTCCGAGAAACGCTCAACTTCGATTGGAAGTTAAAGTTCTTGTAATTGTGTTTCCTTTTGAAGGATTTCTGACCTATTTCGAAGTGATAAATCCGAAGAAATCTCGCATCTGGGGTTGAGCATGCAGCCGAAGGAATTCGCCGTGAGACCGTCAAATTAACTGAATAAAATCAACATTTAAGAGCAAGCAACAACTACAAGGCATACTTACACACCTTCTCAACTTCGAAGCCGTTTTGTGACAACCTTGGGTCCAGTTTTCTAGCAAGACTTGGGCGAATTTTTCAAGCTTTTGAGCGACATAAATCCACACTGCTCGCCGACATGCCCCAAACTGAGAAGAATCACAAGCACGCACCTTGAAAAAAGCTGACAGGTTTTTAATTTTAAATTACCCGCTTCAGCCCCTCTGATCATTTGTTATTCAGCTTCCGGCTTTGACAAAACTGGTTTAACACGTTCATAGATCGATTATGCATGTTTCATGTCAATATATCATACGCGAAACGAAGTGTTTCAAAAGTTGTTCGATTCATAGTTCGTGGGGGTAAAATACAGAAGACTGTACTTGAGTACGACCAACTAGCACGACTGCATTACCTGATTTTAAATTGTAATATTATACCTCAACTGTAAATTGTCCAGTCAGAAAGCTTGATTAAATAAAACAATATTTTAAATGTTAACAATGTTAACGTGAGTACGTGATCGGTGGCCCCAGTGGGGCGGTGAAACAATACGAAATATTTGAATAAGAAAGAGCTAATTCCCATACCGTACACCAATATGGCCGCCATTTCATTGTTTTGGTACACAAATATGGCCGCCGTGACGTCAGATGAAAACGATCTATATTGTCAATGTATTTATTATAGAAATGTAATTGGATTCAAAAAGTCAAATTTTCTTGTGACTTCTTGAGAATCGAAAAAAGGAATTCCTTAATTGCAGGGAAAACAAGTCTGTCAATTACAAAATTTTTGTTCGATCAATTCAAAAACAAACAAATTCCCAATAAAATTCCCGCAAAAAATCCATGCTTTACACATATAATTTAATATCCAACTAATCTTCTTTTCACGTAGTGTAAGGCAATATATTATCGGAGGATAAAATTAAATTACAAAAATATAGTAAACAGGTTACTACATGTAGTAATAAGACAAAAAGCTAGTATCCCAAATTGGAAATTTTGGTACTTTAAAATAAGGTTTCTAGGTTCCTGGCCCTACATTTCTAAAATTATGTAATTTAGTGAATAATTCTGTATAGGCAAATAAAGTAATAATTAAGTAAGTAAGTAAGTAGGTAAGTAAGTAAGTAAGTAAGTAAGTAAGTAAGTAAGTAAGTAAGTAAGTAAGTAAGTAATTAAGTAAGTAAGTAAGTAAGTAAGTAAGTAAGTAAGTAAGTAAGTAAGTAAGTAAGTAAGTAAGTAAGTAAGTAAGTAGGCAGGCAGGCAGGCAGGCAGGTAGGTAGGTAGGTAGGTAGGTAGGTAGGTAGGTAGGTAGGTAAGTAAGTAGGTAAGTAAGTAAGTAAGTAAGTAAGTAAGTAAGTAAGTAAGTAAGTAAGTAAGTAAGTGAGTAAGTAAGTAAGTAAGTAAGTAAGTAAGTAAGTAAATAAATAGACAAACAAACAAATAAATAAATAAATAATAAATAAATAAGTAAATAAATAAATAAATAAATAAATAAGTAAAATAAATAAACAAACAAACAAACAAACAAAACAAATAAATAAACAAATGAATAAATAAATAAATAAATAAATTATTAAATATATAAATAAATAATTATAAATAAAAATAAATAGATAAAAAAAAATTTAGAGCACATAACCCCCACCCAAGGGTCCAATGTCCGGTCGGCGATTAAAAAACCGATTTGTCACGTGAATACCAGAGTTCCCGGATATCAAAATTTCACGACAGACGACATTCACGACAACATGGCGTTAGCGAATCTTCGTAAAACAAATGTGAGTATTTTGGATCTAAACGCTTCAGATTTGTGTTGAATTGCTTAATTTCACGGCATCGTGTTAAGTATGACTTTCCGAACAATTAGTGGTAGAATTAGTAGTCGTAGAATTGCCTCGTTCTATTAAAAATGTTGTTGAAGTTCGCAAGGAACAGATTGAGTGAAGAGTGGAAACAATGTATATTAACTGTATTGCAGTATTGCTGGCTAACTTCAGCGAGAAAGTGCCCTACCACACACCCATTTTTTCTAACTTTCCGCTAACTTCTTATGCTTTCCAGCCTATTAAACTAATTTATAGTGTAGACTGTAGACTGTAGAGGGAGAAATGTATGGTTTTAATATACATTACACTTTATATTTATATAAATAGCACTATAAGTAATATATAAAGTGTTTAATATCAAAGTATTGGTCTCTGTTTTCCATAGGTACGTCTGCCTCCCGAGGTAAACAGAATTCTCTATGTCAGGTAGGTTGGAGTTATGTTTATTAGTGATGAAAGATTGACAAAAAGAAATCCATAAATACTAAAACTATACTGTTGATGTGAAATATTTATAAGAAACATGAGTAATCAATAGTGATTACATGTACTTACCTTGGTGCTCATAAGTTTTGTAACACCTTCGTGGACTGAAATGTGTGTAGTCTGTGTACACGCAACATATATACACGCACTACACACAAAGCTTCGTGTATAATAACTACACGCAAAGCTTTGTGTATAATAACTACATGCAAAGCTTTGTGTATAATAACTACACACAAAGCTTTGTGTATAATAACTACAGTGAAACCTGAGTTTTGCGACCACCCCAGGTGCCACGTAAAAGTGGTCGTTAAGGACATGTGGTCGTTCAGACAGGTAGTGATGTGACATCATAGCAGCCATTTTGGCAGCGCCGCGACTCATACTGTCGTTCACTTCAGTTTTTGCGCTGTGTTTTTGTTACGTTTCAGATCCAATTTTTGCGCTGGTTTGGTCTTGTTAAAAGCTCTTGGCTGTATTTACGATCTTCCAGTAGTATTTTTTAGATGTGAACACTCAGTTTCCTTTCCAAGTTAAAAAGCTGCTGTAAAATATACAAACTTGTCGCAGTAAACGATCATCAAGATCAACTTCTCTAAAGTTAACAAATATTACTCATGGTTTTGGATTGTTTAGTCATTGTATTAACTCTCAAACATCAACTAAAAAGTATTTGGCTTTGGCAGGAGAAATTCACACAGATTTTCATCAAATAATGCTCAAAAGAGAAGCAAAACAAGACTAAAATGCGGTAACATAGCAATTGAGCAACACTTCCGGTTTCTTGTTTTCACATGTGGTCGCATTCGCATTTGTTTACTATGAAAAAACGGGTATTTCTTTAACGTATTTTGGTGGTTTTACGTTGAGTTGGTCGCTCATAACAGGTAAATATCTTGTTTGGGACACAAAAAACCGGTCGCTGGTCGCGTAAGGCAGGTGGTCGCTCATTGCAGGTATATTTCAACTACAAATCGTCCGTGCCAGAAAAAGTGGTCGTATATGACAGGTGGTCGTAAAACATGGGGGTCACAAAACTCAGGTTTCACTGTACATGTACACGTAAAGCTTTGTGTATAACTACATGCAAAGCTTTGTGTATAATAACTACACAAAACTTTGTGTATGATCAATACATAACTACATGTAGTTTTGCGTGTAGATGAGTGTACGGTTACCCTAATATTTCACCAAAATATTTGGTGAGAAAAAGCATAAGCCTAGTTTCCATATGATTGCTATGATCACTCAAAAAAACCTCAGCGGAAACCACGATCACCATGCACAATCGCCGAGAAAGAACATTTTCTACCTCGGCAATCGTAGCGATCACAACTATAGTGATTGTAGCAATCGTGGTTTTCGTATGATTGCTGAGTTTATTTTCAAGTGTTCGATTGCAGCAATCAATTTGAGATGATTCTCCATATGAGATGTTTGAGTCAAACCCGAACAAGTTGTTTGTCAAATTTCTACTGTGTGAAATTCAATTGAATTACCGTATTTTCTGGGCGATAACCCGCGGGTTATCTGTTAATTTTGCTAGGAAACATAATTAGTGCGGGTAATAGGGTGGTGCGGGTAATCTGTTGAATTCTTAAGACGATGCCATCACAAAGACTGAGACCAAGGATTCTACTTTCATCTTTCAACTACTGGTACTGTACTTTTTTATAATTTTGTGGTCCTAAACCAAGGGAGCAAGTCAGACTGACCTGTATTTCTTCTTCTTTGTTCGGCGTTCCTTCATTTATATTCAGACCATTTTGAATAATGCGGTATATTCATAAGCGTATCGCAGGCGCGGGGCCCCGTAGCCCGCGCCTGCGATACGCTAATGATATATACCGCATTATTCAAAATGGCTGAATGTAAATGAAGGAACGCCGAACAAAGAAGAAATACAAGTCAGTCTGGTGTGCTCCCTTGCCCAAACCTATTATTAGCAGCTGCGGGTTATACGATGGTGCGGGTAATACGCTGATTTATTTTTCCAAAAGTGACATTTTTGTTGCTGTGCGGGTTATACGCCGTGCGGGTTATCGCCCAGAAAATACGGTAGCCTGAAATTACTACTGTGTGAAATTCGATTGAAAAGCTGCCAGTGCAAACCTTGCTTCAAAACTAAAATTTGCAAGAATTCGACGTTTGAACAATGTATAAGCACTTTCCATAAATACTCTTGAACAACGAGCGATAACACGCTGAGATACTGCAACCACTGCCAACGCATTCAAATGCTAACCATTGTAAAAGCATTTTCCTGTCTACTCTTTAAAGCTATGACACGTTGAAAATTACCACGACCATGCACCGCCAATGCTCTTTTCATTAATACCCAGTCAAATGCTACCCATAAATACTCTTCAAGCTCTGTAAACTACCGTAAGCAAGAATTTCTTGTGTATTGTATCATGTAGCCCAAAGAGTTAACCTTTCAAAATTATACTGATGATATTGTCAATGAGCAAACTATTTATATTTTTCATGACTACACGCAAACTTCATGTAGGACAAAGTGACAAATCAAAACAAGCGCAAGCTATTCTTTGCCCAAAGCACTTTGTGAGGTACTGTAAATACAACCTATGGTCATCTTGATATGTAAAATTTATATTGTATCATGTAGCCCAAAGAACTAACCTTTCAAAACCACAATGAATCGTCACCATGACCAGACAGATACAACGTCTGAAATTCTGTGTGTTTGTTTCAGATGCCGCTGAAATGTTGCATCGAATTAAATGCATAAATTGCTGGTGCTGTTGACAAAATTGTTGTAGATCTGTGTAGTTTCGGTAGAATAATCGTTTGTTTATAATATTTGTTAACAACAAGGAGTGAACTATCATACATAACCTTAGTATCACGGCATCATGCTTTATTTTTGTCAATACTACAGTACACGTAAACTGCATGTAGCGGACTACACGCAAACTGTGTGTGAGTGTACTGTAACTACACGCAACTGCGTGTACTGTAGCTCAAGGTTGCGTGTAGTGCGAAGCTTCGTGTAGTTTGACTACTACACGCAGTATGTACTACACACACTTTACAAGTGCGTGTATTGTGGGTGGAAAAAACCCACACAGGTGTTACAAAACTTTTGAGCACCACTGTAACTGAGTTTACAGCCAGGCATGTAAAATACATCACAAAAAAAACCCAAGCTAAATACTGCAAATTAATCATTTTCATGTATGTTCTTTTATTCAACAGAAATTTACCTTATAAAATAACTGCTGAGGAGATGTACGATATCTTTGGAAAATATGGTGCTATTCGTCAAATAAGAATGTAAGTTTGGCCAGTTCTATTCTAAATGTTGTGTTGACTGTTGTACTGTAACTACATGTATCACTGTTTAACTCATTGCTGCCTAGATGTCTGAGGATTCTCTCTTTGATGAGTAAAATTGTCTGGTGTTAAACAGAGTATTGTGAAACGATAAAAGGGTCATTCTTGGCTGGCTCAGGCAGGAATTCACTTGTTAACCCATTGCTCCATAGGATGCAGTGCTGGAAAATGTCTGGCAGTGCCGCTGCCAGGAAATTTTTTGTCAAAGTTTTTCACAGGAAATTTTTTGTATCTTGCAGGAAATATTTGTCAGTTTTTTTAATCCAAGTCAGAGTTTAAAGATAAATTTCCTATTCTTCAAAAAATCGAAAAGAGTCACGGTCACACAATCACACAATTTTGATGGGCATCACTTTTGATCGAATATCAAGTTTCATATTCAATGACTCATCTTTCTATATTCTTGCCAAACCCAGTGGTGATTTGTAAACAATTCGAAAGTGTTTTGAAGGTTTATTACATGACCTTAACCTGTCTAAGTTTTGTATATCCTTGTGCAATGACGCAATGATTTGTTCTAGAAAACAATGAAATATTTATCATTTCAGTAGTGTGTTGCTGTTGCAGGCTGCAGCTGTCATTGTGCATTTGCAAGAGTGCAAGCTACTTTTATCTTATTCAACTGTTTCTGAATCAGCATTTCGATTTTTGACACTAGTGTCTTGTATTACATAGTATTCAATTGAAAAAGTTTGCTATTTCAAAGTATGTATAGATACCACATTCAGATAAATTATGGTTTTGAGATACAGACTTGCAAGTCTGGTCACTCTGGTGGTATCACAACTTATAAAATTGAAAAATTCTATCTGGCAGGAAATCGTTAATTTAGTTTAGCAGGAAATATTTTATTTTATTTTTGGATTTTGCTGCCAGGAAGAAAAATGCTTTATCTAGGACTGATAGTGTCTGAGGGTTATCCCTTTGACGAGTAAAACAATACACAATTTTAGTTTTGTTTACTTGAGAGTCTTGATGTTTCCCAAGATGAAGTTGAGGGAAACATCGAGACTTGAGGGAAAACAAAACTAAATGTTTCCCAAGGGTTCAGACATTAAGTGCTTTGTAGCTGAGTTTTTGGTGGATTTTTGCTTGGTTTAGGCTGTTTAGCTAGACTTTCAGTAAGCAGTTGTTGCAATGTTACCCATGTGAGAAACATTTGATTTGTCTAATGCCATGTGACTGTAAATGAACCAATAGCAGTCTGAGTTACAACTGGCAAAAACCAAGCTATAATTATGACAAAGGGGTCATTGTTGGCCAGCTGAGGGTGGAGGCAGGAATGGGTTAACAAAACATCAAAATAATACTGAATGTAGGTTATGTGAGAAGGTACTTTGATATCATATTGGGGCCACACTTAGTGCCCCATAAGGGCACTAACAATACTAGTGATTACTGATTGTACTACCAGCGTACTGATAATTCTTGGAATTGCAATTACTCCATAAAATATATTACTGTAGTACCTGTATATATATTATTAATAATGTAATATCTTTCTTTGTTCTTGGTTTAGTGGAAATGCTGCAGAGACGCGTGGTACTGCTTATGTTGCGTTTGAAGATATATTTGATGCTAAGAATGCATGTGATCATTTGTCTGGTTTCAACGTCTGCAACAGATATCTAGTTGTGCTCTACTACCAACCAACTAAGGTATCGTGATATTAACCCATTGCTGCCTAGGATGTCCGACGTTTCTCTTGAGAACGTTGGGCTGTATATGAAACTCAAGCTGTTGAAAAATGCTATTTGGTATAGAAACTTCAAGAGTTTAGCTAAAAGAGAAATAATTAAAAACTATAAAAACAACTGCCATTTTGTAACGTTCGGCAAACAAAACGGCAGTTGTTTTTCTATTTTTTAAATATTTCCCTTTTAGCTAAAGTCTTTTTTAGCAAATAGCCTTTTTCAATAGTTTTAACTTCATATACAGCCCAACGTTCGGCGTTAAGTATTTCAGCTCAAAACTCAGAAAAACTACAACAAGTTTCTTAGTGTTATTTCTCAACGAAATATGGCCGAACATATACCACATTTGAAAAAGTTTAACATAACGAGGAAACTTATGCTATACATCAAATTGAAGGCAATGCTATTTCTAAAAACATACGTACACAATGTATTTCAACTATTCGTTGTTTTGGAGTAATTTGTTATCGTCCCAAATAAAATATATGGCAGGATGAAAATTAAGTAACTTGAAGCACGGGAGCTACCTGCAAAGAGACTGGCACTGGCTTCAACCCCCCCCCCCCCCTGAGTTATCGTTCCAGTCTTTTTAGAGTTCAGTGGGGACACTAGCTAACATCAAGTAAACTGAAGTTCATTTTAGAGGGAGGAAAACAGCATATGTGACCCTGACTTTTTACAGGAATTTCGTTTGGATTTTGGTTTAATAAAACTGAATTTGTATGTTTCTTAAATTATCAGGCATTTAAACAAATGGACAAAGAAAAGAAGAAACAAGAATTACAGAAGATGAGAGAAAAATATGGATTAAATAAAGAAACCTAGGATTTGAACAACACAGATTCTCATTCTAACACAAAACGACAATCATACTGTCCATGCCAAACATAGAACCAAAGAAAAAGGTCAAGATATTTCCATGTGGATATCTCTACCACTACTAACTTTTTATGAGAGTGTAAAAAAGCATATTACTGTGTACGTGGTATTTTGGATAGAGCAAAGTGAAAAGGTGGTAGACTGGAGATTTTTGGTAATGAAATAATGACGTTTCGAGTGGATCATAGTATGATAGGAAAGTATTTTTTTAATGCTTTGAAAGTTTGCATGGCAATAATAGTATTCAAGATTAGTTTTGTGGAAACACCACGTTTAATATTTTTTGCTAGCAAATAAATATATTTATTAATATATATAGTAATATTATATATTAATTAATTAATATTATATATATATTATTAATATATATTAATATTATATTTATTAATAATTAACAATTAGACAACGAGACCGAGTTTTCTATGGGCTGATAGTCAACGAGGCGAAGCCTCCTTGACTATCTGCTCGTAGAAAACGAGTGTCTAATTGTTTTAGTATCAACCATAAACAACTTTTCTTTAATATAAATAAATCTTATCAAACTTTGTTCCAAATTTTCAGATAGTTTTCTCTTTTTGTCTCCATTCAAAGTGTAGAGTAGCTCGATGGCACATGATGAACAATCGCTCACAAAGACGAGATTGTAATTACTTTGCTTCAAATTTGGTGTACATATACTCCATAGGCATAAGCGAATTCATTTTCTTATTCGAAAATGTCAAGCTGAACAATTTTCCATTACTTTCGGCCCAATGTTTTCATGATTTCATCACTCGTAGTCTCGTATATTATTTATAAAATAATATATAATTTAGCAAATAAATATAATATTTATAGCAAATAAATGTTGTTTCCACAAAACTTATTTCTTTTGAACATTTCTTTTACTCTGACGAAGGACTCCACTCAAAACGTCAGTATTTCGCTACTAAAAATCTCAGCAGTTTACCACCTTTGCTCTAACTTACTAGTATCGTTAACTTATTGCTGTCTAAACTGTTCTGACTTTTGTGAGTAAAGTAATTGTTGGCTGGATCAGGCAGTAATGGGTTAATGAATGGATTGCAATTTTTCCAGTCTCACAGGAGTGTTTTATCAGATATAAAGACACGAGGCGAAGCCGAGTGTTCTTATATCTGATAAAACATGAACTGCGAGTTAATTGAACGGCTTCAAAAACGAACCACTTGGTAAGTTCATTGGCGTAGTAAAGGTGCTGTTACACGACGCGATTTTTCATGCAACTTGCAACAAATCACTGAATGTTGTAAGTTGCATAAAAATCGCACCGTGTAACACCCCATAGCAACTTGCGATTTTGTCATTTTTGCCAAGTTGCAAGAAAAGTTGGATAAATCGCAAGTTGCTGAACGTGTAACACCCTTCCTGCAACTTGCGGTTTTTTTTTTTACATATGTAAAGTTGTTGCAAGAAAAATCGCATCGTGTAACAGCACCTTGAGTTTGAAAAATAACCTTGTCTAAGCCGAGAAAATCAAAGCTAAAGTTTATGTAAATCAGGAGGTATCTTTATCACATATAAAGACACTGATTAAACATTAATTTCTTTTGAATTTTCCTCATGAATTATTAATGATTTTTGAAACAAAAACAAAACCAAACTTGTATTAATGGTTATAGAGCAATCTCGTTCGTTCCCCACCTCATTCTGGGATAATCCGTTCACGCCATCACATGATTCTTGTTATCCGTAAGAAGAGTTATATAGAGTTCACTGTGTTCATCAGCCAATGAAATATCGATGTGAAACGGATTATCCCAGTCTCTCGTTTCCCGCCCGCTGGGCTCTGGAAATGAGATTGGGTTATAAGTTGAAGTTCTCGTTCTGGTATGCTACCACCCACTAAAATGGCTGAAGTTGGTCGCTTACGAGAGATTGGACCAGAAAAGCACTGCGTTTCTATTCTGGCAACCAGCCGGAAATAGCAATACTTTGTTAGGCATTTTATAATCACATTTAATTACTGTATAAAAATTCATCAAATTTGCTTTCAAACTCAGCATGCTGTCCACCATCTTGGAATTATTTTCGATATGCAAAATTATGCATGTGACGACATAAGCAGGGTAACGGTAAAGTGAAATTTTTATCTTGCCAACCTTATGACATGAGCTAGAAACTCGATTTTTTGTTGCGCTACTTCCATTTTAAATTGACCCACAACATTTAAAAAGTCTTCCGTGGAAATTTGGGCACCCACGGAGTAGTTTCATCAGGTTTACCCTGCTTTACCTTACCTTTATTGCCAATACCCTTTAAAAACAAAGAAAAAGCTCAGTTTGTAAATCTGAAAGGTGGTCGCGGTCGCTTACGGGAGTGGTCGCTTACGAGAGCTTTTAGTAACAGAGTTTAATAGGAAATTTAAACAGGGTTTCGTGAGGGTGGTCGCAACTAGAACTGGTCGCAAGGAGAGCTGGTCGCAAGGAGAGCTTCGACTGTATAATAGGTTATGTATCATGATTATCATATCAGATAAACTTTCGAATTCTCTCAACTCACTCTCGTGTTTGCATCAGGCTACTGTATATAAACATTTGTACCAATCTCGTACCCAGAGCCCACGTTCCCCTTACCGAGCGGGCGGGAAACGAGTGGCTCTGGGATAATCCATTCACGCCATCACAGGATTCTTGTTATCCGGAAGAAGAGTTATATAGAGTTTACTGTGTTCACATCAGCCAATGAAATATCGATGTGAAACGGATTATCCCAGAGTTTCCCAGGTGGGGAACGTGGGCTCTGGGAACGAGATTGCATTTGTACATAAACGGGCGGCCATGATTTACAGTAAAAACCTGCGTATAAGAACCATCATTTTTCGAATTAGCCTATAAAGGATCTTATATAAGTGGTATTTACTGGGATTTTAGGCTATTTTGGTTCTTAAATAGGTTCTTATTTTTTCGAGGAAAGGGTGCTTGCTGTTGGTCGAACAACAAGCTCAAAATGGGTGTGGCCTCTTGCTTTTGTACAATAAACACTTAAATTATAACTAATATGCCCACATAATCAAAAAGAACCCCCTGCTCTGATTTATGTCCAAGTCTTTTATGTAACAATTAAACTGCAACTAAACTAATTTTAAAAACTAAAAATAATTTAACATGTCATTACCAAAAATACAAAATGTGCAAATTTTCTTGTTTTTATTTTCAGTTATTTCAACTGAAGTTTTTCAAATAAGAACCTGTTACAATTTTTAGGCTAAAAAGGTTCTTATAAAATGGGGGTCTAAAAGACAAATTTTAGCCTAAAGGTTCTTAATTCACAGGTTCTTAATTCACAGGTTCTTATACGCGGGTTTTTACTGTATATCATAAGATGGCGTAAAATGCGCGTACTACTTTGCGGACGCGCGCAAACCCAACTGCGCGCAAACCTGAACTGCGCGCAAACCTAACTGCGCGTACTAGCCATGTCCTAGTTGCTCGGCAACTTTTCGACAACTTCTTATATCAGGAACATTTTTTTGAACTAGCAACTTTTGTAGCTGCAAGAAACTATTTCGAAATTTGGCATTTATTCAGCAATTTTGACAATTTTAAGGAATAATTATCTGTGTATAGTAAATTAAAAATTTGCATTTTCCTTGTTCTCGCTTAGTTTATGCTTAATAATAATTTCAGCTTCATACCCCGTTTACACGATGCCGGTAAAATTTTGAAACGGAACAAGTTCATGCCGGTGTGTAAACACAGGCCAAAAAGTCTTGCGTTTACACGGTGCCAGTATAATATAACGACGGATTAGCATGTGACTATTCTCTTCCAATGAGAATTGAGAAGACTTTGTGAATACTGTTGACCCAAATACTGTGGTCGTATATATCGTGATTACCGTCATCAAACTGTTACGGCACGGGCGTTTACACGATACCGGTTAGTGTTGCGTTTTCATTTCATGCCGTCAAGGAACCGGTCTTCTTTTTGTGCCGTTTTCATGTCATTTTTGTGCCGGTATCGTGTAAATGGAAGGCCTAAACGGCATGATTTTGTTCCGTTTTCAAATTGTACCGGCATCGTGTAAACGGGGTCTTAAAGTGGGTTCTTCACTTCAGTCCACATGGTTTATCTTATTAACGTTTATGGTAAACTTTGTTATTTAAAACACCCGTAACACGAGCTAACATCCCGGCAGGGGAATTAACACCGGAGTTATTGTCTTATTTTCAAACTTTGGAATAAACATTAATTGGAAGCATCATTCATGCTAAAGTACAATGACAGTCACAGGAAGAAAGTTTAATTAATTTAAAGTTGTGTTTGGTTTAGCAGTAAATTGTTTGTAATAAATCTAGATTTTTATTTCTTTTGGATATATTCCTGTGTGTATAATATCATTAACCTTGTTTTAAAAGCACTTGTGTTTACTACTCATTGTTTTATGACTTTTTTAAAACTTTTTATAAAAGTTCCCACATTTAAAAAAAAAATTGTTGTAGACACCAACACAAGGCATTTATCGTCATACATCCTAATTGACAGAGCAAATGAACTGGCAACTGGTTTGAAAAAATGGGCAAGTTTTAAGCAAAATTTAACAAGACGCCTGGCTCAGGCGTTCACTCGGGCTACTGGCAAATCGAAGGCCTCTCGACCTCCGCATAAGGCTCTATGCCGCGCTAGCAACGGTGGGAGTGGGCCGAGGAAGACCAGATCGAAGGCTGAATGGGTGCATACTTCACAGAGGTGAACATATTTACGATCAAGATAGTCGTCAGCCACATCTGATCGCTATTAAACTACAAAGTCAGTCAGTCTCTTTCGAAAGCTACCAACAATGTGCAAGAACACCTTGATCAAAAGGCAAAGCTGTTCAACTTTTTGTCCAACTCCAAAAGCGAAAGGAGCAAAGGATCTCACTCCATGCACGGCTAACAACTCACCGGAAGTATGATTAGTAGCGGAAGTAAAAAAGTGCAAAAATGCAAAATCGTGACACCCCCCCCAAAAAAGAAAAGCAAAATAGACTCGGCCTACCATAGTAGCCCGAGTAATAATTTTTTAAGCAACTTTTTGCAAAATTTCGGGCAACTTGTGGACAAGCCTAGCGCGTATACTACATTGCGAATGCGTGCAAACCCAACTGCGCGTACTACATTGCGAATGCGTGCAAACCCAACTGCGCGTACTACATTGCGAATGCGTGCAAACCCAACTGCGCGTACTACATTGCGAATGCGTGCAAACCCAACTGCGCGTACTACATTGCGAACGCGTGAAAACCCAACTGCGCGTACTACATTGCGGACGCGTGGAAACCCAACTGCGCGTACCACATTGTGGACGCGTGCAAACCCAACTGCGCGTACTACATTGCGGACGCGTGCAAACCCAACTGCGCGTACTATATTGCGAACGCGTGCAAACCCAACTGCACGTACTACATTGCGGATGCATGCAAACCCAATTGCGCGTACTACATTGCGAACGCGTGCAAACCCAACTGCACGTACTACATTGCGGATGCGTGCAAACTCAACTGCGCGTACTACATTGCGGACGCGTGCAAACCCAACTGCGCGTACTACATTGCGAACGCGTGCAAACCCAATTGCGCGTACTACATTGCGGACGCGTGCAAACCCAACTGCGCGTACTACATTGCGAACGCGTGCAAACCCAACTGCGCGTACTACTTTGCGCTAGAAGCACTTTTCTCACATGCGACTAGGCGATGCAATTATCAGATTAAAATTTCACCTAAGGAATTGAACCCAGATCGCAAAGGCGAAACGCACGTGTGATAACCATTGTGCCACTCCACCATCGCTCCTCGGTACTATTGCAAAAATAGCTAAGCACTATGATTGAAAAGATATAAGCATAAAAAAACAACACACCGTGCAAGAACAAAATCAGTAACAAACCATGAGTTCACAAACCAAAACATAAACATGGGTATATATACAAGACAACATGTGCCCTGCTCATGACATAACCTTAACAAAAGCTAAGGTATAATTGTAAAACTAACTTGATAGCTAAAAATGATGCAAGTTAAAATTCATGATGGTCTGCTAAAAAATGCGTATGAACGAGTGAGTTCGACAAACTATAGCAAGTTGAGTGTTGATTTAAGAAACAAGCTATTTACATTAAATACTCTAAAAAAATCCACCAAGATCTTGGCCAAAGTGAGATATGTCTCTGCACGACTTCATTAAACTACTACAGGGGATACAATCACAGCAATTTGTTGATAAAATGAGCTGAAGACTGTTGACGTCTAGGACTGTTAGAGTACTTGGTACTAAGTCTCAATCATTGACAAGTTCATTGTCTCAGGACAAATTTGATGTCGTGGTATCATTGTTTTAGTACAATTTGATTATTCCTTTCAAACAAAGACTACCGCAAATTATAAACAGGATCTAACCACAAGGACCTGATCCTTTGATTCTTACCCTAGGAGCTTGACCCTAACCTCAAGGTCTAACCCTAACTCTGCAGGCCCAAGCTAAGGGCCTAACTCTGGGGGCATCTACTTAGGGACCTGATCCCACCTCTAGGGGCCTGATCTTAATCCCACGATGGGCCCAATCCTAACTCTACTCCAACATCGATCCTAACCCAAAGGTAGGCATCCTTCCTCATCTTCAGCTTTCAACTCATTTTGTTAACAACTAATGTGCAATACCAGGCTCTCCCCTGGCCTAATCAAACTGTAAGCACGATAGCAAAAGCCAAGTTAAAAATCTTAGATGGTCATAATTTATCTAATGCTGGATGTATATGTGGATGTATATATATAGGTGTATATAATGCCTGTAGTTGTACTCTGCTTGCATTTAGCTCTAGTCTCTTTGTACCTCGTTGTAGTTTTAGTCTGTTTGCGGTTACTTTTACTGCATCTAAATTGAGATGTGCTCCAACCTACGATCTCCTCGGTCGTTTACTTGGTGAACCGTACGTGTCGGGGGCTGTCGTACTTCGTCGGCTTCGAGTCGGCGTGTTGGCGCCGTTGACGGCGACACTATTGGATTCAGCAGGAGGAGCTCTCGTGCTCGACCGTACACCAGTACGTGTGCGACTAGCGGAACTCGCGCCGGTCGTAATTTGCAACATGGTCGCTGGGCTGGCCGGCATGTCGTACTGTACTGGTGTCATACCTAGACGTTCTTCGATCCTTCGCAACTGGATCTCAGCTTCGCGACATTCTTGATGTTTCGTTCTCATCTCCTGCGTTTGGCCGTGCTGCAGTTGCACCTAAATGAAATGTTTACATTTAGTTTACAGAGTTATATTGAAGACAGAGAAGATGACGTCTCTTGCGTACCCAGTCACAAATACAAACACGCACAGACACACGAACACGCACAACAACACGCACACAAACACATCAACACCAACACGAACACCAACACGCATACCAACATCAACACGCACACTAACACGCAAACCAACACCACACGCATACCAACACCAACACGCACACAAACATGCACACAAACCACATTCAAACACATCAACGATCGTGTCACAAATCACAGCCAGAACAATATTTGTAACATACTGTCTAGAATAATACAGATAAAGCAATACATTACCTCATGATCTTTTTTAGCTTGCGTATGCTTTATCAGAGCTTGCTTGTAGGCTTTGAATTGTTCTGTTTCACAAGAAACAAAGAAAATTGTGACGGAATAAAAGACTTTCGAAATAAACATTACAGTAAGAGTTACTCTGAAGGTGCAAAGCACTTTAGTTATTCTCTGTCCCTCGAAGAGATTTCGACTTACCTAGTTGACTACATGCAGTATGGTAGGCCAGCGGTAAGGGTGACGAGTAAACTACACCACGCAGTCTTTCAAGTGGTGGTGCCTTGTTCTGCATGCCTCCAAATTTACCTGGAAAGAAGACACACGGGAGCTATAACTTGATGTTTTTCAGGTTAGTGGAAGTTAATAGCCTGAGTTAGTGTAGTATGGACAAAGATTGTCAGTGGCTCGTGTTGGTGGCTGATGGTTGGTGTTGGTGGTTGATGGTTGGTGTTAGTGTTGGTGGTTGGTGTTGGTGGTTGGTGTTGGTGGTTGGTGTTAGTGGTTGATGTTGATGTTGGTGTTAGTGGTTGATGGTTGGTGTTAGTGGTTGATGGTTGGTGTTGAGTGTTGGTGGTTGATGTTGATGGTTGGTGTTAGTGGTTGATGGTGATGGTTGGTGTTAGTGGTTGATGCTGGTTGATGGTTGGTGTTAGTGTTGGTGGTTGATGGTGATGGTTGGTGTTAGTGGTTGATGCTGGTTGGTGTTAGTGTTGGTGGTTGATGTTGATGGTTGGTGTTAGTGGTTGATGGTTGGTGTTGAGTGTTGGTGGTTGATGTTAATGGTTGGTGTTAGTGGTTGATGTTGATGGTTGGTGTTAGTAGTTGATAGTTGGTGCTGGTGGTTGGTGTTGATGGTTGGTGATTGTGTTGATGGTTGGTGTTAGTGGTTGATGTTGATGGTTGGTGTTAGTGTTGGTGGTTGATGTTAGTGTTGGTGGTTGATGTTAGTGTTGGTGGTTGATGTTAGTGTTGGTGGTTGATGCTAGTGTTGGTGGTTGATGTTAGTGTTGGTGGTTGATGTTAGATGGTTGGTGTTAGAGGTTGATGTTGATGGTTGGTGTTTGTGGTTAGTGTTAGTGGTTGATGGTTGTGTTGGTGTTAGTGGTTGATGTTGACGGTTGGTGTTGGTGTTCGTGTATGTGTTGGTGTTACAAGCTTAGACGACCAACTCACTGTTTTGCAGCTAGTGATAAATATGACAAGACTGGGGATATTACATACCATTACTTCTTATACGATCTCCAGTTCTTGTTAAGATAGTTGGACAATGTGCAAACTTTACAACCTGATAAGACACATTCAGAGAAAACAAATCAAAATAGGACTTTCTGCACATTTAGACTAACGATACTCAATCCACCGTAGCAAAAAGGCAACATGTCCTCTCTCTCTAGAATTGCCAACAATCGTTATATCTAGGTAATTTGACAATCCTACACTTTTTGTTTCAAGCACGAGAGCATATCAGTAACAATCTTCTAGGGGTGTTATTAACCGAGTGCGAGGTCTGTACGGGAAAGTATTTGCCTGAGGTTTTCGTACAGACCGAGCGACGAAGGAGCGATGTTTGAGCGATATAACCGATAAAAAACTGTTAACTTTTTCGTGTCGCTTCTTGGCCTTCTTGTTTACACCAGTTCGGCTTTTATTTGTCGTGTTTTTAGATAAACAGCTTTAAAGAAAACCAGCAGTAATGTTCCAACACATTTTATTGTTCAGAATATTTGAATAAATATACCTAGACAGATCGTTGTTTATTTGCTAAAAAATTCCTCAAACTTACAGTATAAACTGAATTACGGAGGATTTACATAAGTCTGTGAAAGTTTAACATTCAAAGGTATATACAGATTACAATTAAATTTTCGAATTTAAACTACAATAAAAATTACTACTTCTAAAATGTAAATGAGTTTTACATATTTAAGAAAGGGATATTAAGTTATTGTACGTGTTTGCACCAGGTGTCTTTAATACGCTTAGTTCTACATAGGGGAACATACATAGCCTTGGTATTTCTCAAAGTGACTGTTGTGTGAGTTACATTAAAGGGAAGGAGGTTGTACAAATTGCCTTGCGGCTGACTAACTATTTTACAGTAAAGGGTCTGACAAAGTTCTGCTCGACGATTTGCTAAGCTACATAATCCGGAGATACTGAGCAATTCTGAATACAGAGTTGGAAAAAGTATTCAACCTTCCTCCGGATGGGTTTTTAAGTTTAGATAACCTTCCTCAAAATATATAGCGAGAATTTTGTGTTTTGCAACGTTCATAAATACTGCGTGACTTTTGCAGTACCTTGGTTTTCTAGGTTTTCTCGACACCTTGCTTGATCAATTGTAACTTTCTCAGATTACCGAATGTGTTGTTTCACGTGTTTTCACTTTAAGCCTTCCTCACTAAAGTAAACCCAGGGGCGGATCTAGGAAAATTTATACCTTAGTCAAACACGCAATCTAGGGGGGAGCGGGGGCATGCTCACACAGAATTTTTTTGAAATTTAGGTCTCTAAAATGGCATTTCCCGCGTTCTGATAGCACTTTAAAGAAAAATCGTAACTAATTTTCAACATGTTTTTAATGGCACATTTTATTATTTTCAAGAAAGTCTTCGTTCAAAACGAGGACTTCGGTATTTTATTTTTATCTGAGACCTTGTGACAGTTTGTAAATGTTAAATTTCTTCCAGTAATAAAAAAGGGGAATCCCATAATTAGTAAAGATACATGACATATGACATTTTTTATAAAGGTTTATGTGTAGTTATGGGAACCACATTGGAGTTTTGGCCGCGTATTATTGTGAAACGAGGGAGAATTTGAATGAAGAGCGCAATTAGCCTCCAGCTATGTTGCGTATGAAAGGCGACACGGAACACGCTGTTGGACATGTAGTGTAAAATTACTGTTAAAGAATCATGAAAAAACATCAGAAAAAGAATAAAGGATTTGTAACGTATAGTATAGTGCAATCATTCAGGATCTTAGGACACAACCCTGGAAGCGTTTCGACCTTCTATGGTGGTCTCATCAGCAGGGATTTGCGGTTGGGAGTCGATGTGATTTAAGTAAATAACAAAATAATAAACACTATCAACACGGTAATAATTATAATAAAGGAGAGATAAAGTGAGTGCTTACCAAACTTGTTGTTTGTGTTTTTGAGTCCAACGCGTCGCAGCATCTTGGAATTGGTACATAAAAGGGACTCGTTGTCGATGTATGTTTCGGTTGTAGCCGTATAAGCCAAAATCGCGCTCCTCTATTGTGAGTCTTCGGGTGCGTAATGAGGGGCATTGCTTCATTCGTTATGGGCAATACAAATAGAATGACAGATTATCTATATACAGGTCTTCTTTCCATCCTTAGCATACTTCGGCAAATATGCCTCCGCATCGAAATCCCTGTGTAAGGATTTTACGCTAAACTTCTTCGCATGAAGCTCCCGATCCGAGAGGATAGCACAATTTTTGATTTTTGAAGACAAATCGCAATAGATTTGTCGCAATAACTCATCGTTATTACTCTTCAGAGCGCTCTGCACACGTTCTAAGACGTTTGTCGAAGCCATGACACAACAGTCAATCCTCAGTCAAAACCCGCGTGTAAACGATCTCTGTTCATGCTGCAAGATGCTGCAAGATGCTGCAAGATGCTGCAGGATGCAGCTTCATGCGGCGGATTGCGGCCAAGATTTAGTTTCTAGCCAATCAAAATCTAGCCTGCGTTAGAAAAATTTACTTCCGACGTAATTGCATTTACTTCCGACGTAATTCCATTGGCTTTGACCAATCAGCGCTCATGATTTCGACCATTTTGACGTGGATAAACGTGCCGGTCGGTGACCACTTCCCGCCATAGTTACCTCTTATACGGTTCTAGTACCAAGCTAAGCCTGCTTTGCAGGCTACGGGGCCGATAGCGGCCACAGGTCGCCACAGAATAACTTGCCCCTCGTCTGACGAAGGCTCTAGAAATTATGAAATTATTCTTCGGCAAAGAATAAACCGTATCTTGCCAAATATGTTAAAAATTGCAAAATCAGAAGAAACCCTTTAATTTTCGCATCTCAGATTTTTTACCTTAGTCGCTTGACGTGTTTGACGTATATTAAATCCGCCCCTGATTAACCTTCCTCCGGGTGGTACCCGCAGCTTTTTTCAAACTCTGTCTGAATACGACAATTCATATCCGTA
The DNA here is from genome assembly GCA_035771165.1 of Paragorgia papillata. Lineage (NCBI taxonomy): Eukaryota > Metazoa > Cnidaria > Anthozoa > Scleralcyonacea > Coralliidae > Paragorgia > Paragorgia papillata. The sequence goes on along the minus strand of JAWNZC010000314.1, from coordinate 2,829,194 downwards.
AATAATATGTAAAGCTCTTTTCTGTATTCGTTCTAGTGAAATACTTGACAGGCATATAAAAGTACTGATTGAATACATGTAATATAATAAGATTGTTTGTAGATACATTAGCGCGTTTAAGTTGGATAAAAAATATATAGACGCTTTGAGGCCTTCCTGGTAATTTCAGTAACGTGCGAGTTCAACCTAGTTCTCTTTTGTTTGTATTCAAATCAACTCAGAAATTTACCGGTCCGAGAAAAAGCGTATTGACCGGTTCGGTCAATGTCGTAAAATCCCGACCGCTCTGGAACCAATCAGCTTGTGTCGTAACCCACAGGTGAAATAGGCGGTTTTCACTGTGACGTCACAAAATTCTAAAATGTTTACTATTAAACCTAAAAGGTTGGTTGTTTTATATATTTTGTAGATCATTATTACGAGTCTTCCTGGAAAATTTTAAGTCGATACAAGTTTTCCTTCTTCAGTTCCAGGGTTTTGAATTATATTATTGCTGACGTCAGCATAATTTTCAAATGTCGTTAAAAGCCACATTGTGTACACAATTCAACGTATAAAGCTTTGTTAAGCTTTAGAAGCGATGTCTAATTACATCTGTACAATGAAAACTCTGGCAAAAACTACACTTTATACGAGCATTTGCTTTTCGGCCGCCATGTTTGTGTACCTAATTGGCGTCTGTGAGGTACACAAATATGGCGGCAAAAAACGAATGCTCATATAAAGTGTAGTTTCAACCAGAATATTTAGGGGGAGCATGGGTGGCGTGTGCTGTTAGCGCGTCGCGTGTGCTGTTAGCGCGCTGCCTGTCACCAAAAAGTTAAGCCCGCTTAGACGGGGTTAGTACTTGGATGGGTGACCGCTTGGGAATGACCCCGTTGTCGAGCTTGGAACTCATGTGAGTATAGAGTTGTAGTTGATCTCTCCTGTGCTTCGAGGGTTTTTCACCGGGCTCTCCTCCCTCCATAAAATCAACACCTAACATCTTAGCTGCGATCCGTAGTCTGAATTGTGTCGTATGGCGGCTGCCTGGAGCGCTTTTGATATGCCTCGACACAGCCACGTTGATCTGCGTCCTTCGCAATTCAGCCGCTGGCTGCAAGTAAGGATGATTAGCCCCCCAGTCCTTTATGCCCAGATATAATTAGACATCTCCTCTAAAGCTCAACCAAGCATTGTATGCTCAACTGTGTGTACAAAGTGGCTTTTAACGACATTTGAAAATTATGCTGACGTCAGCAATAATACAACTCAAAACGCTGTAACTCAAGAAGGAATGGTTGTATTAACTTAAAATTTTCCACAAAAACTCGTAATAATGATCTACAAAATATATTAAACAACCAACGTTGTAGGTTTAATAATAAACATTTTAGAATTTTGTGACGTGAAAACTACGTATATAGGCATTTTAATAATCCTTACCGCCTGACGATAGCTGTTTGCGCTGTCCAGAGTATCCAAGATCAGAGTATCCCCAAGCAACATGCCAAAAACTACAAAGTAACAAACAAATAATAAATACATTGTCCCGCATACTAAAATGTATCAGATTCTATCTGCGGTATTTTGATTTTTTGTCTTAAGTGCCTATGAAACGAAAATTAAGTTTGTCTTATTTAAAAGAACGCTTAAAATGATAAAGTAACATATTTTGCAGTTTTTCGTTTCCTTGCTTTGTTTTTGAGATATTTCAGTTTGTTTGATATGTAAATTTAACTTATAAGATAACTTTACGTCACACTTTGCATAACGACTTATCGCAAAAGATTATGTTGTTATATACACAAGAAACGGAAATGTAAGTTATGTGAAGTAGATAAACCCAATGGATATGTAAAAATACATGCAAATAATAAAATAACAAATAACACGATGATTAAATATATAAATTATAGGTTAGTTACCGAACCAGAGGTAACTATAAGGAGTTTCACAGAGTTTCGTATAGTTTCGTTATCACAGAGTTTGTCTAAATACACTTCAGTCGCGATGATAAATCCTTTATCACATTCGTGACCATTGATTAACGCTTATTTTCCCAACCACGCATAAATCAAATTAATTGCCCCGGGCTACTATATATCATAGTCAATCGAGATATGGTCTGGAAACTCGGTAAACTTCAAAGCGCCTATAATGAGCTGTGATTTTATGTTGAACCGTAGTACCTTACACCGTGCACATCCTCAAAATACTCAAAATAGTCTGCAACAGACCAACAGTAACACTTTCGAAGCAGTAATGATTTGTTCTATAGAAGTTCATTCACTGAAGGCTGTTGATAACGAGGCAGTGTATCGAAAACTTGCGTCAAAGTCCTCGGAAATGGAACAGCTTCTTATGTTCTGAAATGTTAAAAATGTTTTGTTCTAAATGTTGAAAAGTCCTGAAATCTGTTGTATTTTGTGTAAATTGTGTGTTTTATATGACGTTTTAATGTTTTATAATCTCCGGAATTCTATAAAATCTTCCCCCAAAACGCAGGAAATGCCATTTCAGAGACTCTAGATTTCAAACTTTTCCGGGGGGACATGTCCCCCGACCCCCCTAGAGGCTTCCCAATTGTCCCCCTAGGCCTCGGCCCCCTCACAGCTGAAATGGCAAGGCCCCTAAATTGGGCCCAGTCCGAGCCTGCTCGATTGACTATGTATATATATTAGCCCAGAGCAATTAACTTGATTTATGCGTGGTTGGGAAAATAAGCTTTAATCAATGGTCACAAATGTGATAAAGGATTTATCATCGCGACAGAAGTGTTTTTTAGACAACCTCTGTGATAACGAACTCAGTATCTCAGTTTTCGTAGGCAACCTCTTGTGATCTTGAACTAAGTAGGTTAGTGACCTCAGCCTCGGTAACTAACTGACGTAGTTACCTTGGGTTCGGTAACTAACCTATACTTAATACATCTTTGACTAGAAAACTAGTCAAAAGAAAAAACGAAGACATAGATTACCTATTTTGCAGTTCTCCTGGTCTGCTGGGAAGATGAGTGTAGATCTTGCGTAAATTGGATTTCCATCCAGTTGAACATTTGAACGTGATCGTTCGTGCGGTAAAGGCCTAGAGAAAAATAAAATATCATCATAGCATCGTATTATTGTCATAATCACCATCACAATTACCCTCATCATCATCATGAGCATCATCACCACCACCACTATAATCTTTAAAAACATCCTCATCACTGCTTCCCCCACCATCATCACCACCACACTATCACCACCACCAGCATCATCATCATACATCATAATCACAATCACCATCATCATAAAAAAACAACATCATTGTAATCATCATCACCACAATTACATCACCGTTGTCCAACATCATCACCATTCACCATCACCACAATTACATCACCGTTGTCCAACATCACCAACACCACAATTACATCACCGTTGTCCAACATCACCATCACCACAATTACATCACCGTTGTCCAACATCATCACCATTCACCATCACCACAATTACATCACCGTTGTCCAACATCACCAACACCACAATTACATCACCGTTGTCCAACATCACCATCACCACAATTACATCACCGTTGTCCAACATCATCACCATCACCATTCACCATCACCACAATTACATCACCTTTGTCCAACATCACCATCATCACAATTACATCACCGTTGTCCAACATCACCATCACCACAATTACATCACCATCACCACAATTACATCACCGTTGTCCAACATCATCACCATCACCATTCACCATCACCACAATTACATCACCGTTGTCCAACATCATAACCACCATCACCATCATCAACAACATCATCATAATCACCATCGCCACAATACCACCACCGTTATTAGCAACATCATAACCACTAACACCATCACCATTGTCACCACCACCATCATCATAATCACTATCACCACCACCACCGTTATCAGCAACATCATCGTTAGACTTGAGAAGTGGTGCTTAATTAAAATGTGCATTTATTTCACTTCTACTCACTTGTTCCAGTCAGGAAGATTACGTTTGTAAATAGAATCTAATGGAAGCACTTGTTGTTGTCCGTTGGAGTCCTTGTACACTTTTTTTGCCTAAACAGAATTTTGGCGTAAATTTTGCAATAAAATACTTCTCAACAAATTTAGGACAGATATTTCAATTCATTTTATAAGTGAACGAGATATTTGACCACTGATACAACTGGATTGCTCATCCTTTAAGGTAAAGGTCTTTAATTAGAATACATCAAACGTGTATCTTTACAATCAAATTACTCCTAAGGATTTTTCAATGTGGCCGTGTCGAGGCATATCAAAGGCGCTTTAAGCAGCCGCCATACGACACAGTTCAGACCACGGATCCCAGCCCTAGGTGTTGATTTTACGGAGGGAGGAAAACCAGAGAACCCGGCGAAAAAGCTCGGAGCACAGGAGAGATCAACTAAACTCTACTCACTTGAGTCCCAAGCTCGAGAACGGGGTTGTTCCCAGACGGTCACCCATCCAAGTACTAACCCCGTCTAACCGGGCTTAACTATTGGTGAGGGGCAGCGCCCTAACAGCACACGCCATGTTTACTGCTATGATCACCAGTAAACATTTTGAAGCCATTAGCGGCCACATTGGTACTCCAAATTCGTCATCTCCGGTGGCTTCATTTTTGGAGTTGGATGAGCAATCCAGTTATATAGAGATCAGTGTATCTGACGTTATAACCAGAGTACAGCATTTTCTGGAACACATAGCAAAATCAGTTATACATCCAAGTTTGTTCAACAAAATCACTTGAAATTATCCTCATTAAAAGTCCTCGTGACACTGAACATTTCATGTTGAGCAATCATGGAGGGGTAAGTGATTTTGTAATGCATGAAAATGTTCCACTCTGTATATACATATCAAACAAATTAAAATATCTCGAAAACGGAGAAAAATACGGCAAAGTTGTAAAAGGTCTTCGTTTACAATTTCTTTCAAATTAAACAAACTTAATTTATCTTGCTAAATTCCCTTTAACAGTTCAACGTACCTTCTCCGTTGTCAAGGTAACAACGCAATCCATATCACTAGCCATGTGCCACGACAACACCCTAGCAACGTCGTTTTCCATGACTTGCGCAAGATGAGCCACCTAAAGACAATATTGATGATAAACTTTCACAGCCAAAAGCAACAAAAAATATTGCGAACCAAGCAAATACTACAAAAATAACATACACTGGGGGCCAAAATTGATGAGGCACCTACATTCTAGGGTCGATTGCCAGCCGTCTCCCGGTATACTTACCTCCCCCGGAAAAGCCGGCTGGACGCGTGAGCCACAGAACGTGTTTGTGACGTTTTGTATAAATTAATTTCACGATATGAAAAACCATAGAAGCTGACTGAAATATAAGTGAATTCCTCGATCCTGTAGGCTGAATGACGAAAATATATTGGCCAATTTCTCTAGGGCTTGCTGTTGTAAATCTTTCAGACAATCAATCTTAAACGTTTCTAAAACGCCTCACTCATCAGCACTCTATTGATCGCCATTTTGAACTGACTGGGTGATTCATGCAATAATACTAATCATCCCAATAATATATGCCTGCTGAAAATGTGCAGGCACGTTTGTTGCAAATCGACAATGGACAAGCTCGCGAGTCCAGCCCTGATTTCGGGGGAAGTAAGTACTGGAGCCCGAGATGCGGCTGGAAATCGAGTCCACCGTAGTATAAAGCTGCCTGACGATTTAGCCGCTAACTTGTCAGGGCACTGCAATTTTGTGCAACTGTGTTTACCTGCCGAATGCTTCGCTTCACGGAGATCGTCAAAAAGCCGCCAGAATCCCTCACGGCAAAAACATTGCTTCCATCCATTCTCAATGCGACAATGCCAGAGCCCATGACGTTTGTGTGGCTGAGGCTATCAATTCTGCACAAACTAACAAGCAAAATTATAAAGCTGACTGACGAGCTGGCCGCTAGCCCGTCAGGGCACCGCAATTGTATCTACATGCGGAATGCTCAGTGCTTTTCTTCACAAACATGTCGTCGTCAAAAAACCGCCAAAATCCTTGGCGTCAAAAACATCGCTTGTATTCTCGTTCCCAGAGCCCACGTTTCTGTGTCCGTGGCTTATACGGCTGCCACAAAAAAGTGACACCCAGAATATAAAGCTACCTAACGAGCCAGCCGCTCCGCGGTTACTCGTCAGGGCACCGCAATATCAATAAAAATAAAGTGCAATGTAAGAAAGGGGTGAAGGAAAGAAAGTTCTAGTTTTATACCTTTCCAAGAATTCCTGCATCTCCTCGAGGTCCAGGGTTCAGACTGCACTGACGACGGGGGGTGTTCTGGAACTCAAGTCGTTTCGCTGATAACTGCGCGGTGAATGCATCCACAGCTTTCATCTTAAAATAACAAGTTAAGTAAATATTACTTATTATATGGCACGGATTACTTCCAGTAAAATCACGCACTGTCATTGGTTGCTGACGGGGCGAGATTTCTCCGTAATGCCCACGGGCATTATGAAAATTGTTAATGCCCTACGATTGGAAACAAACAAAAAATCCTAATAAGAAACTTTTATTGCCGAAAAACGGCGAAAATAGATGGAATAGACGACGATGAACATTATAAAAGTAAATTCTATTATCCAGACGAGAAAGAAACAGCAGAAAATAACGCTAGTTCGGTGTTTTGACGAAGTTAAATTAGGAAGACCAAGAAATACAAGATTGATTTTGAAATAAAAAGTGCCATATAATAAACTACTTAATAACCTCGACCGTTCGGTCTTTACGGTAAAATATTAAACCTCGGCCTTGAGCGTATTTAACCTCGCTCTCGCTCGGTCCATACAGCAAGACCTCGGTTTAATATTTTACCGTAAAGACCTCACTCTCGGTTATTAAGTAGTTAGTATCAAAACATTAATAATTCATGAGCTAATTAGCCAATCAAAGAAAAATATTTGGTCATGTGTATGAGTTTTGAAACGTGGTGCAGGTCGCGCAAACTGAATTTATATAAATCAGTGTTTGTAAAACATTCGAAAACAATAATTTTCATTATTCCTCATGTTTTACAAACACTCCAGACCAATGAAAATTACTCGGTTAACGGCCTCGTGATTTTCATTGTCCTCTCGTATTTGTAACCCCTGGTAAAATACGCCCACTCGTTTATGAAATATTACTTCAACGCATCTGAAACTTGCAACAATTTACACAACATTACACAAGAATGGAAGGAAGAAAGAAAGGATGGATGAAAGGAAAAAAAGGGATGGTAGGAAGAAAGAAAGGATGGAATAATGAAGGATGGAAAAAAGGATGGATGGAAGAATGGACGAAAAAATGGGTGGATGAAAGGAAAGAAGGAAGAAAGGAAGGATGGAAAGATGGAATAATGAAGGATAGAAAAAAGAATGGATGGAAGAATGGACGAAAAAATGTGTGGATGAAAGGAAAGAAGGAAGAAAGGAAGGATGGAATAATGAAGGATGGAAAGATGGAAAAAAGGATGGATGGAAGAATAGACGAAAAAATGGGTGGATGAAACGTAAGAAGGAAGAAAGGAAGGATAGAAAGATGGAATAATGAAGGATAGAAAAAAGGATGGATGGAAGAATAGACGAAAAAATGGGTGGATGAAAGGAAAGAAGGAAGAAAGGAAGGATGGAAAGATGGAATAATGAAGGATGGAAAGATGGAAAAAAGGATAGATGGAAGAATAGACGAAAAAATGGGTGGATGAAAGGAAAGAAGGAAGAAAGGAAGGATGGAAAGATGGAATGAAGGATGAAAAAAGGATGGATGGAAGAATAGACGAAAAAATGGGTGGATGAAAGGAAAGAAGGAAGAAAGGAAGGATGGAAAGATGGAATAATGAAGGATGGAAAGATGGAAAAAAGGATAGATGGAAGAATAGACGAAAAAATGGGTGGATGAAAGGAAAGAAGGAAGAAAGGAAGGATGGAAAGATGGAATGAAGGATGAAAAAAGGATGGATGGAAGAATAGACGAAAAAATGGGTGGATGAAAGGAAAGAAGGAAGAAAGGAAGGACGGAAAGATAGAATAATAACGGATGGAAGGACGGAAAAAAGGATGGATGGAAGAATACACGAAAAAATGGGCGGATGAAAGGAAAGAAGAAAGAAAGGAAGGATGGAAAAACGGAATAATGAAGGATGGAAAGATGGAAAAAAGGATGGATGGAAGAATAGACGAAAAAATGGGTGGATGAAAGGAAAGAAGGAAGGATGGAAAGATGGATGGAAGAAAGAAAAAAAGAAGGATGAATAGACAGATAGAAAGAAGTAAAGAAGGAAGGAAGAAAAGGAAGGAAGCAAGGAAGAAAGTACCCTGCGAGCAGAGCCTTCTTTTCCTTATTTCTTTGCTGAGAGAGAGGAAGAAAAGAAGGCTCTGCTGTATTCGTGTTTGGCTTCGCTCAAGATTTAGGACGAAGTAACCCGTTTAAGACCGGTTATGCGGTTCTTGTTTTGTTTTGTTTTGTTTCGTTTCGTTTTGTTTTGTTTTGTTTTGTTTTCTGCTGTGATTTGGACTGGGTTCGAGATTGTAACCACGCAACTGACACGCATGCGCAATGGCAACCAGTCATGAATACAGCAGAGCCTTCTTTTCTTCATTTCTCTTAGCGAAGAAATAAGGAAAAGAAGGCTCTGCTCGCAGGGGAGGAGGAAAGGGAAAAAAGAAGAAAGAAAATAACAAAGGAAGGGAAAAAGAACAAAAGAAAGAAAGAATGCGAGGAGGAGAAAGAGGGAAGAAGGAAAGAAAAAAGAAAAGGGGACAAGCAATTAAATCAGTATTTATAGACGATAGCGCCATTATAATAGAACAATTTCTTAGCCAATCAATTTTAACTTTACTCACAGAAGATAACGCTTCAGCAGGTACATTCTGTCTCCTAAGTTCTGTGCGCAGTTTTTGTTCCGCTAAAGACGCTTCCTGAACGGACACTACAAAGAAAAGATGTGAGCAAAGCTTAAACCCCAATTCGAGTAGAACCCTGGAAACCGTAAAGAAAATACTCAATCCCTGTTTAAAACCTGTCTACCTACCTATCCACCTACCTACATCCTCACCTACCTAGCTACCTACGTAACCCATCCTTACTCCCTCCTTCCCTTCCTCCATCCCTCCCTTCTTCCCTCCCTCCCTTCCTCCATCCTTCCTTTCCCTCCATCCCTCGTCCCTCTCTCGTCCTCGTCCCTCCTTCCTTCCTTCCTCCCTCCCTCCCTCCCTCCATCCTTCCTTCCTTCCCTCCCTCCCCTCCCTCCCTCGTCCCTCCCTCCCTCCCTCCTACTTCCCTCCTTCCGTCCGTCCTTCCGTCCGTCCGTCCGTCCTTCCTTCCTTCCTTCCTTCCTTCCTTCCTTCCTTCCTTCCTTCCTTCCTTCCTTCCTTCCTTCCTTCCTTCCTTCCTTCCTTCCTTCCTTCCTTCCTTCCTTCCTTCCTTCCTTCCTTCCTTCCTTCCTTCCTTCCTTCCTTCCTTCCTTCCCTTAGTACAGCAATATCTTGGTAAATATCAAATTAAGAAGCGTCTCACCTTGCATTTCGATGACAAGTTGTCTGGTCGTGTCAAACAGGGACCTGTAAGCTTTGATAGTTTCAAATAAATGATCTCGCTCTTTGGTCAACTGGGCCATTTGCTGTTGCTTTCTTACGTCTATTGTTAAAAAAAATAACCAGAAACCGAGTTTCGCGAACAATCTTTAGAAAACTAAACTCCCGCAGGAAAGTGTATACAAAAGTGTCTAAAATTTATTCATACCGAGGTATTTGTTTTAAAATATACATAGTCGACATGTGGAACTAAGCCAACTATTTTAATGATATCTATTTTGTTTTAGAAAAGCAAAATAGACATACTTTCATGTAGAGTAGAGTAGAGCAGAGCAGAGCAGAGCAGAGCAGAGCAGAGCAGAGCAGAGCAGAGCAGAGCAGAGCAGAGCAGAGCAGAGCAGAGCAGAGCAGAGCAGAGCAGAGCAGAGCAGAGCAGAGCAGAGTAGAGTAGAGTAGAGTAGAGCGAAGCGAAGCGAAGTGAAGCATGGTACAGTAAAAAACACGAACTAAAAAAACTCACCATTGTAAAAGAGGAAAGGCAAATTAAAAGGAGGAATGGTTTGCCGTCGTCCATTCAAATGAGCTGTAAAACTCAAGATATATTCCTGACCATCTTTGCCTTGTGTGTTCTCTTGAATGGATAAACTCTGAACGACTGCGCCGCCATTTACGAGAGGGATCTCTGTTTTTTGAACGTTGCCTTGCAGCATGGGTATTTCGTCGGACTGCGGTGATTTATTGATGCAGATTTCTATCTTGCCACTACAGTGCTTGCCGGTCACGTTGTCAAATTGATCCTGGAATATTGAACAAATTGGAAGAAGATTTGTAGTAAGACGAGGGAGGATTGTGCACATAGAAGTTAGGCATGTGCTGGGAATGTACTGCTACGGTAATGTGAAGCTGATTGATTGAAAACCATTGAAGGCAAGGCAAAATAAAACAAGGCAAGGGCAATGTTATAGTCAAAGTAAGGTAAAGGCATAGGATGACATGGCACGGCAAGGCAATTGAATGAAATAGAAAAGGCAATGTCACGCAAGGCAAGGCGAGGAAGGAGAGAATGAAAGGAATGAAAGGAAAGAAAGCAAGAGGAAAGGAAAATAAAGGATTGAGGAGGAAAGAGAAGAAAAAGAAAGGGAGGAAAATAAGGAAAGGAAGGGCAATAAAAAAGAAAGGAAGGGAAATAAAAAAGAAAGGAAAGGAAGTGAAAGAAAAGAAAGGAAGGGAAATAAAAAAGAAAGGAAAGGAAGGGAAATAAAAAAGAAAAGAAAGGAAGCGAAATAAATAAGAAAGGAAGGGAAATAAAAAAAGGAAGGGAAATAAAAAAGATAGGAAGGGAAATAAAAAATAAAGGAAGGGAAAGAAAGGAAAGGAAGGAAAAGAAATGCAAAAGAAAAGAAGGGAAATAAAAAAGAACGGAAGGGAAATAAAAAAGAAAGGAAAGGAAGGGAAGGGAAAGAAAAGAAAGGAAAGGAAATACAAAAGAAAGGAAAAAAGGGGAAATAAAAAAGGAAGGGAAAGAAAAGAAAGGAAGGGAAATAAAAAAGAAAGGAAGGGAAAGAAAAAGAAAGGAAAGGAAGGGAAAGAAAAGAAATGCAAAAGAAAGGAAGGGAAATAAAAAAGAACGGAAGGGAAATAAAAAAGAAAGGAAAGGAAGGGGAAGAAAAGAAAGGAAAGGAAAAACAAAAGAAAGGAAAAAAGGGGAAATAAAAAAGGAAGGGAAAGAAAAGAAAGGAAGGGAAATAAAAAAGAAAGGAAAGGAAGGGAAAGAAAAAGAAAGGAAGGGAAAGAAAAAAGAGAGGAAAGGAAGGGAAAGAAAAAAGAAAGGAAAGGAAGGGAAATAAAAAAGAAAGGAAGGGAAAGAAAAAGAAAGGAAAGGAAGGCAAAGAAAAAAGAAAGGAAGGGAAAGAAAAAAGAAAGGAAAGGAAGGGAAAGAAAAGGAAGGGAAAGAAAAAAGAAAGGAAAGGAAGGGAAAGAAAGGAAAGGAAGGGACAGAAAAGAAAGGAAGGGAAATAAAAAAGAAAGGAAAGGAAGGGAAAGAAAAGAAAGGAAGGGAAATAAAAAAGAAAGGAAGGGAAATAAAAAAGAAAGGAAGGGAAATAAAAAAGAAAGGAAGGGAAATAAAAAAGAAAGGAAGGGAAATAAAAAAGAAAGGAAGGGAAATAAAAAAGAACGGAAATGAAATACAAAAGAAAGGAAGGGCAATAAAAAAGGAAAGGAAGGGAAAAGAAAAGAAATGGATTTGCTCAGCTAAATTTGCTTGTATGGTTAGGAAACATGTAAATGCGTAGGTATCAGGTAGAGACATATAATTAATTCTAGAATTACACGACTGCGTATACTGTTATGACTCAGCAATATAATTGTATAAACAGTTAAAAGGTATAACGGCCAAGTGTGTTGAGAGTGGCAACTAGCAAAGCAATCATGAAGTGATTACAGAATGGCACACTAACGTAAACACAATTCACAAACCTTACCTTTAGTTGAAATTTAAGACTTCGCACCAAGTAGCGACTAGTCATTCTGTGTGTGTTCGACACAGTGGGTGTAGGTAGAGTACCAATTGGAACGAGTTTCACTGGTGGTCCAGGAGTCACACTGAATTGAACCTAGAAACAAGAGAGTGACTACACCTGAAACAAATATTAAACTTCGCATACTCATGGATTTTTTGGCAGGGATTGCGACAAGATCCTAGCAGTGAACTCCATTCTCAAAATTTGGAACGCTAACTCCGGAGCAAAAATTAAAGTCAAGCTAGATTACGATAATGAATATCTTTTACTCGTTGAAGGTTTGACCTTCTGAGTTCGGTTATCCCGACAGCCCATAGCGGTAGCGAATCCACCGTTTGAATTCCGATATTTCCCTCACATTTTCCATAATTGACCCTTGTCCATACCCACGACGTTTTCAATTCTAAGCTATCTGGGGTTTTTTTCCAGGTACCTCTTTGTGCTGCCACTTCCTTGAAAACGTCTGTTTCTGGAGCGTAGAGTTGTCCAGCCTGATAAGTTGTACGTATAGTCGTATACATGCAGTGCATGTGGTACGTGCAGACGTTTGGTAGACGTTCGTCAAACTCAATTACTCAGATAAATTTCTGGACTCTGTCTGAGTTAATGAGCTTGATTACGTCGCTATCAGTCCCCTTATACAAAGTGTTCCCTCTATTGGGTGGGTGACCACCTGCACGAGAATAACCCCATGTTAACTCTCGAATTCGAGACTCTTCGTTCGTTCGTTCGTTCGTTCGTTCGTTCGTTCGTTCGTTCGTTCGTTCGTTCGTTCGTTCGTTCGTTCGTTCGTTCGTTCGTTCGTGGGGAATCAAACGCGAACCTCACGACGACGACCCAAGTACAATAGTATTTTAATAAGCAATACCATGACATGAAGAAAATTAGTCATTAAATGTCCCCAAAAGCTGAGGGAGGATTTGTGGAAGTGGACTTTCACAAATCCTCCCGAGGCTTGAGGGGACATTTAATCACTAACTTCCCAACATGTCATGGTATTAGTTTGTAATACCATGATTATGTTATAATAATGCATTTCTTTGTTGTGTAAAAGAGTACTGTTTGGATGTTTGGTCATGCATGCTAATGAGGGCAAAATTAGAAATTTTCCCTGTTTGGGGGAAATTAGAGATTAAATTACCCAGTGAGAACAAAAGAAACCGAGTCAATCATGGTATTATTCAACGAAAATAAAGCGTTGAATAATTTGCAGTCTCAAGAGTAATCCCTACACTGTCCTCGTGGCACATACAACGTCAACTGAAGCGGTTTTACGTTTTCAAGACGACGGTCTTTAGCACTGTGTCTGGTTAACTTACTGGTTCTGACTTCAGTTTGATTGTTCCTCCAGGCGAATAGAGCAAGACTATACAGTGGGGTCCAATCTGCTCAGGAATTGTTACGGCTCTGTGAAAAAAAAATCAGGAGAATGATATTAATGAATTAATAAATGAATGAGAATGAATAGGATGAAATAGGATATACTGAATGAATGGGATAGGATAGGATAAAATAGGATGGGATGAAAATAGGATGGGATGAAAATAGAATGAGATGGAACAAAATAAAATGGGATGAAATAGGATGAAATGAGATATAATGGCATAGCATAGAATGAATGAATGGAATAGTTTAGATGAAATGAATGGGAAAATATTATTTTCAAAACAAAGGGTAAGGTTCGGAACGGTTCGAAATACATTTCGGTTTCAATACGTACATCTTTTTGTATTACCACCTAGACGTTCGTCTCATTCTGTTGAATTTTTTAATCTTTACTTGCACACAGCACGCTTTGACAAATTCCGATATAATCGTCCTTATATCCCGATATAAACAACTCAACAACTGATAGCTTTTCACGCCGTCCTCCTTATTTTCTGTAAACATTTTGAAATTGATTCGGCGGCAAGGCTCAGATCGATAAGATTTCTTAAATCCGATTTCTTGAAATCAAACAAACGTTATTCGGTGGTTTGATTTGCGTGATTTTGGAGAATAAACATTGCCATTTATCAACAGATGAACTGATGCGCAATGTTCAAAAATAGAGAAGCTAATTGGTTATTGGTCCGTCTTTGTTCATTGACGTGCAGGCTCACTTTTTCCTCGGCCTCAGACAAGTGAGCCCGCTCGCAGGCTAAAAACACTCAAAAACAGTGTTCCATCCCCTATTTCAAGTCGGTTAAAGAATGAAAATCTAAATTAAATACTTCAATGCTAGCCTAGTTTCTAGGCCTTTGGTTTCGCAATGAGCTTGGCCGCGTAGTCGGTTGGGTTCTTGGGAAAACTGGGGAGAGGCTGGAAACGAGCGGGTCCGTTCGGAGCACTTCCGAAACGCGTTAACCGAGGAAGGCCTAGAGACTAGGCTACTTCAATGCAACCTTTACCTGAAGTAGTAATGATTCTCCTTGTCTGCAGCTGTTTTTTTGCTTGGTTGGAAAGAAATAGCCTAAATAATTTCGTGAAAATCAAGACAATACACATCAACATGGAAATAATATACAAAACACAATACACTCTACACCATTACCTTGACTGGAGGATCAGCTAATGGATTGCTATTTTCTGACTGCCAAAGTTTCAGAACAATATCTTTAGGATTACATTTCATAACGCGATCATCTTCAGCAACAACATGGACCGAAAAATCTAATAAGACAATTTAAAAACACTATTAAAGGGCCTATATACCCAATTATTATATGACTGGTTTGATTTCCGGTCCGTACGCAAAACGACGCACGCTGATTGGTTCCCGAGAGGTCGGGATTTTACGATATTGACCTCGGGTCAATACGCTTTTTTCTCGGCCCTGTAATTTTTGGCGAGAAAATTTCTGGGTATATTTATTCAAATATTCTGAACAATAAAATGTGTTGGAACATTACTGCTGGTTTTCTTTAAAGCTGTTTATCCAAAAACACGACAAATAAAAGCCGAACTGGTGTAAACAGGAAGGCCAAGAAGCGACATGAAAAAGTTAACAGGTAAGGTAAACAGCATACTTCGAAGACGAAAACAACGCTCGAAACTTAAAAATAGAATGAACCAATAGCCATATATTAAATTCCTTATTAACCTCGTTTGTTCGGTCTGTATGGGAAAGTATTTGCCCTCGGTTTTATCGCACAAACCTCGCTCCTTCGTCGCTCGGTCTGTACGAAAACCTCAGGCAAATACTTTCCCGTACAGACCTCGCACTCGGTTAATAAGTCAATATATATATATATATACAATGAAATACACACACGATGTATAAAGAACATAGTACGAACCTTTTAAGGGTGTTCCAACAACGTAACATTCTTGAAATTTAGAAAGATCGAGGTTTAATTTCACCGGTTTATTTGGATCAGCGTCTATCCTGAAATAGGCAAACAAAATTACGTGGTTATACCCTCATAACATGTAACCTAAAAGGATTAATTTGGTCAGACACTGTGTAGGCGCCACCTTGTGTCATTTCTACGATCCCTTACCGTTAAGTTCATAGAGCTAAATTCAATTTCGTGTGGCCCTTACAGGGCCAAAGAACACCTGGATTTCCAATTTCTTGCTATGATATATCTATTTTTTTAATTAATTCGCCCATATTAAGTCTATTTACAATACAATCAATATTCTATAATTTGATATGGCTAGGAGGGGCCTACTAGAAACCTTGATAGGCTTTTTATTTAAGACCCCTAGTTTACAATAGATATTAAGTTTTTTTGTTTTTGTCAGTTTAAAGTTATTTAGGGCTTGTTTATATGATCCCGGTGTGCCGGGATCTTGGCTTGTAGATAATTTACTGTTATTTTCGCGGTTGCGTTTATATGGAGACCGGGACGTCCCGGTGTACCGGGATCCCGGTTGAAGCAACCGAGATCTCGGTACACCGGGACAGATTTTTTCCCATATAAACGCGACATCCCGGTACACCGGGATGAAGTTTACTGAACTACAATGCTTGTAACTTTGAATATTACGGTCAGAATTTCGTCCAAACGGTCAGGTCTAAAGACAAAACACCGAATAAAAGTGAAATAACTTCTAACATAGTAGAATTAGGGTGAGTTTTTGCTTTTTTGTCTATTTCCTTAAATTCCCGCGCTTTTTGACCCGGGATGAAAAGTGTTAAAACACCAAAAGAGGTGAAAGATATTTTGAACATGTTATAATATATGAAAGATGCTATTTAGTTTTATTTAGTTTAGCTAGTCTAAACCACAGCATTCTATTTTTATTTAAGAAATAGAAAACATTTTCCGTGTTTCCATAGAGTTATAGAAACACGAGTGGAGAACTCGAAATCGCGTGGAAACACTCGCCCTGCGGGCTCGTGTTCCCACTACAATTTCTCGTTCTCCCAAACTTCCACAAGTGTTTCTATAACTCTATGGGAACACGGAAAAAATGTTTTCTATTTCCTTTATAAAATAACCTGTCGAAAATAGGTATAGAACGTAAAAATACTCACTGCATCAAAGCGTAAATTCTCCTTACTCTTCATAATCACCGTAATGATGGCGTGGACCTTGCCGTGTTTCCATAAAGTTATAGAAACACGGCTTTCAACCAATCGCCGTGCTTGTTTTCAAAATGTTATTTTATAAATAATAATACCGCCATCTGTGTGTCCTCTTTTATGTTCTCGAATAACTCGAAAACGGCTGCGCGGATCGCCGCCAAACAGAATATAGGCGCTTCAAATTGGACCGAAAGGCTAAGGTTCGAAACGAAAACGGCGAAAATATTATTCTCCGCTAGTGGTGTGCGTCGGATTGGATTGACCCCTTGTAATCCGAGGGTTTGCCAAAACTGTCAATCCGAATCCGATCCGAAGCCAAAAAATCGTAGTCCGATCCGATCCGATCCGAAAACAGCTGCTCAAATCCGATCCGATCCGGTCCGAGAAAATTAAAACACCGGATATATGTTGCAATAATTGCGCAAACTTTCCGAAAAGAAAACCAATGAACAAATAAATTTAAGAAAACTACTATACAATAATAATCTTATGTAACAATCGCCTTCATATATTGTGCAACGTGCATACAACTAGTGAATTTGTTAATTTTGTGACAAAAACAATGACAAAAGTGAATCTGATGCGGGTAAAAAAGTGCAAAATCCGATTCGATCCGATCTGGGGAAAAAAGAACAAAATCCGATCTGATCCGATCCAAGAAAAAAAGAACAAAATCCGATCCGATCGATAAAAGTTTAGTCCGAATCCGATCCGATCGCACATCTCTATATAAATCTCCGCCGTGTTAGCGAGACGAGAAAGCGGAACTGACTCGCTTTGGCCGCTTGGCGCTTGCGTCTGCCTTGATACCGCGTAATCAAGCAAACATACCGTGTTTTTTACGCATCCCGTGTTTTTTACGCATCCGTGGCTCAGAGGTGTTTAGGGCTTTCAAACTACTACAATAGGTTGTTTGAACAGAATACTAATTCATTTTCTAAGGGTTCCGGTTTTTTTTATACACACTGTAGATTCAAACAAGAATTAAGATGTTTACCTGACGCGTATTGGATCAGCATCAATAGACGTTCGTCCAACAAGAGCTTTGATTCTAATCTCGTACGTCCCCCTTAAAAAAATTGCATGTTGATGAAGATTAAAAAATATTGGTCTATATAACAAATAGATTCCATCTTGCCGTTATCTGTTCAGTTATAGATGCACAGGTGACGTCACAGCGTAATAAAAACAAAAAAAGCTTAAGTTTTCTTTAAACTATAGATCGTTTTCATCTGACGTCACGGCGGCCATATTGGTTACCATCTTTATCCTATGGGAATTTAGCTCTATTCTTATTAAAAAATTTCGTTTTGTTTCACCACCCCAACGGCGCCACCGATCACGTGAGTGAAAACGATCCATATAGTTCTTGAACTAGACCCAAATTCTCAAAAAAACTTTCTCAACTGAATAGGCGAGTTTCAAGGTGTTGCGCGCGCATCATTTTTCAAAAATTCTGGCAAGCTCCACTCAAAGTAAACATACTATTTAAAATAAACAAGTATAGATACAGTTTCTGGATGTTTAACACTGTTATTCTGCTGTTGTTGGCTCGCTAGCAAGTCCGTTTGCCATTGCTTACTTTGTAGGGAGCCCGCCAAGAGCCCGCCAATTCCTTTGTAAAATGATGCGCGCGCAATACACTGAAATTCGCCTATTACCTTATTATATATACTTTAAAGTAGTTATCAATATACCTTTGTCCAGATACTTCAAATTGGTTAAAAGTAGTTTGTCCTTTGGCATCAGTTTTTTGTGTACCTGGAGTTGGACTTAACTGGAAAACGAAAATAAACAGAGAAAAGGATGGAAAACTTTACTTGTAAAGAAATCGGCTATATAATTTAAATAACGTATTACTCTGGCCTATAAAGACCTACTTAAAGGGCAATAGCATTAAAAATTAAGTTTGTCTAATTTGAAAGAACTCATAAAATTGTAATAGAACATCCTTTACAACTTTTTCGTATCTCTCTTCGTTTTCAAGATATTTCAATTTGTTTGATATGTAAATGAGATGGTCTCTGACGTCAGGTGTGGGATAAAATATTTTCACATGTAGCAAAACCAGTTATATCTCTAAGTTTGTTCAGCGAAATCATTTGAAACTGTGCACATAAAAACTCCTGAACATTTCATGTTTATATCTAAAACAAGTGATTTTGCTCTGTATGAAAATATTTTACCCCACTCCTGACGTCAGAGACCGTCTCATTTACATATCAAACAAATTGAAATATCTTGAAAACGCAGAAAGATACGAAAAAGTTGTAAAGGATCTTCTATTAGAATTTTAAGAGTTCTTTCAAATTAGACAAACTTAATTTTTGTTGCCAATTATCGTTATATTTCATATGACATACAGTTTCAAACTTGTACAATAAAGTTAAAGTGCAAATGACACGAAAATTGTAGATTTACTTGAAAGAACACTTAAAATGATAGAATAACATCTTTTGCAGTTTTGGTTTCCTTGCTTCGTTCTTGAGATATTTTAGTTTGTTTGATATGTAAATGTAAAATGTCGTGACACCCACGTGCATAATGACCAGTGGATAGCGTTCACTAAAACGTCAAACGTTTTACTCATAGCATCTAACCTCTTCTAGTCTTCTTGCAGGATCTTTAATGACAATATTAAAGCAAAATTCACTCTGTATTTCATCGAAATGTTCTTCGACAACGTTATGTTTTGGTCGCCATATTGGATTTTCTCGTGACGGAAAAACCATCCTTCAAAATCCGCACAGGCATTTCATTCATTGGCTTTCTGGTAGTTTCCGGTTGTTTATTAGCCAATCAGAATGCCTAATACTCATTGAAATTTGCACGGTATTTCATTTTTCTGCACTGTATTACACTCGACCCTGCACTCCTCTCGACTAATCAGGATGCGGCAGTAATTTTGTCATGTATATTATTATTACATTTAAAGGGTATTGGCAATAAAAATTAAGTTTGTCTCATTTGAAAGAACTCGTCAAATGGTATAAGAAGACCTTTTACAATTTTTCCGTATCCGTTTTGGTTTTGGAAATATTTAGACCAAAGACAGACTGCTGTCCGCCATCTTGGAATTATTTTCGATAAGCATGTGACATCATAACCAGGGTAAAGTGAAATTTTTATCTTGCCAACCTTATGACATTATGAGCTATATAGAAACTCGATTTTGTTGCGCTATTTCCATTTTAAATTGACCCACAACATTTAAAAAGCCTTCCGTGGAAATTTGGTCACCCACGGAGTAGATTCATCAGGTTTACCCTGCTTGTGACGTCACCAATTTCCTAGTTAATTAGACCCAATATTACAACAAGATGGCGGACAGCACGCTGTCTTTAGTCGAAATATTTCCAAAACCAAAACAGATACGGAAAAATTGTAAAAGGTCTTCTTATACCATTTGAAGAGTTCTTTCAAATGAGACAATTAAACCAGAGTAGCACTATATACTATAAAGCACTATCTACAATAAACTTTATAAAGTTAATCTGTCCTGTCTTGAAAATGACAAAATTTGAACAAACCTTTAAACCAGAGTCCTTGTTCAGTACTACTTTGACATTGCCATCCAGACAAGGATTTCCAGCTGCATCACAGAGTTGAAGAGTGATAGGTTTAGGAAAATGACTGTTGCTAAATAACCCAATTGGCTAAAAACGTAAACAACATATAAAAACTTATCAGTAAAACACTTTAGAATATCAGTGTAAAGAGCCACAGCGCTTTATAGATGATATATAAAGTTCTATTCCTCTGAGTTTAAAAAAGTAGAGTGCTGCGTGTGCAGTGTTTAGACTTTAGAATAGAGTAAAGTGAAAGGATGCCTGGTAAACTTCCGAGAAGAGTTTTGATAACGAAATACAGACTTTTCGAGCGGAGCCCCTCATTACATTTGACTCTGATTTGTAAAGTAGCTTAAAACTAACTAAAACTAAACTAACCTTATTTATACTGGATAACTCTATCAGTTATATCTAAACTGTTATACTCAGAGGTATAGTAAGGGCCCACCCTCATTGGTCCAGTGTTACTACAGGAGGAAACCGGAGTACCCGGAGGAAACCTGTGGTATTTGGTAGAGTCAAATTGGAAGCACTCTTCTCACATGCGGCCAAGGTGATTTTTTTTTAATTAGATCACCGCACCGTGCAGGAATCGAACCCGGCTCGCAGAGGTGAAAGGCACGTGCACTATAACGACTGTGCCACCAACACCCCATAAGCTTCGTTGTATTTACAGCCAGATAGATTGTCAGAAAAGTTGTACTATTGCCTAAAATTTGAATATAGTAAGGGCTTTTACTTCATATATAGACATTTTAACAAGTAATAGTTAAATACCTGGGATACATTGAGATTTAGTATTTTAAGCTTTGTTGCGGGGCCGCTCACGACCTAAAAAGGAATAAACGTAAAATAAATACGCGATGCTTTTCAGGAGATAGAGCCTGCGAACAGAGCCTTCCTTTCCTTTGTTATTTCGACAATAATAAGAAACATAGGAGCGCATCGCGTACAGTGACTGCGTACAGTGTCTACATATTTAAAGTGCCTATGTCATCCTCAGGGACTTTACACATTTATAATGATTGGAACATTCTGAGAAGATTTGTAATATATCTTCTCAGGCGAAAATTTCATCTTCATGGATTTTTTTGCCGTTAAAGTTGACGGAGCTGACGTCAAAAGAGGAATCTGTAAAGTGGTTTTCATATAGACAAATTCCTCTTTCGACGTCACTTCCGTCAACTTTAACGGCAAAAAAATCCATGAAGATGAAATTTTCGCCCGAGAAGATATATTACAAATCTTCTCAGAATGTTCCAATTAGTATAAATCTGTAAAGTCCCACTTTAAAGGTGCTGTGTGTTACACGGTGCAATTTGTTTGTGAAACTGAAATGGTTTGTGAACCAAAGGAAACGAGACAAGTCTCACGAGGAGTGTTACACGATGCAGATGTGTATGTTTTTTTTCGGAGGGTTGTGATTAGGTTTAGGGCTACCGGGGGGTTGTGGTTAGGTTTAGGGTTTCCGGGGGGTGGGGATTTGGGGTTGGGGTGGGGTTAGGAATTAGTTTTTAATTCGTTGAAATTGACTCCCACACTCAATTTGAGAGCTTGATTACAATTAGTATATGCAGTCAATTTGAGGAAGAGAATGGGCTGCATAATTTCATGCTTCTCGGTCGCCGCGCAAGACCTGTAAAGCCCTGAGAACGAGTTTACTAGTTGCTTATCATATCACGCGTCTGGGCGATCTGTGGCTTGACGAAACATTGTCAGGACACTGATCTCAATAAAACTGGATGGGGCATGAGGCCGGATTTAGCATGCCAGTTGTATGATGACGTGACCACTACCTAAGATGGCCGCCACTAAAGTTCATAAGATTTCGTAGATTGAAAACAGACAAAAAGAGTTATTTTAAGAAAATTTAAACGAATGTAAGGGCACAAGAAGTACTCAATGAGGTTTAAGACGCTAATTTCTTGCATTTGTTTCTATTACTGAGCTGTAAAACCTTTAAATTTCGTTGTTTTTTATCAGTGCCGACAACGAAGAAACTTCACGATAATAAAAACTGAAAAACAGACTATAAAATCTACGAAGAATTCAATTCCAAGTCTTAAATTGTACCTTTTATAGTAATCTTAATGCCTTAACAATATCTCGTGTTGTGTACTTGCCATCTTTTGACTGTATTTGTTGTTAAACAGTGAAAACTAAACGAACCGGCATCTGTTGTTTGCTTTACGGCTTTTCCGACTCCCCCGGCACAGAGTACTTAATATCCCTCCCCCCCGGATAATCTGACCGTGCTGACGTCAAGATTGCTTATGCCAGTCAACTTTAGGATTGGGAACAAGTTCTAAGGCCGCAATGCGTCATATGTTCCACTATACGTAAGATGGCGGCGACTGCCACGCAATGTTTGACTGCTGGCCATAGGGCGACCACATCCTGTGTTTAACGACGTTAAATAAATCATTACTCATTACTCATTACATGGTTGCGTAAATTCTGTGGACGCAAAAATGTACAAACCTCTATTCTTTGATAGCAAGTAAGGCCTTCGCAGTTAATGGTTACTTCTTTTACTCCGATGGCGGAGTCTTGAAATTGAATATTTCTGATAGCCACAGTACCGTCCTGGAAAGATTGACAAAAGATTGGAAACATTTTGAGGCAGTAAAGAAATACAATTGATATTATGTAGAACGATATCCACGTAAAGATGCATAGCATATGAATAATTAATTCCTTGTTGTTAGCACAACTGGTGACAAATTGTATATTATACAATAACGTGACTTCTATGTGCGTTTTCATTGACCGTGATTTATTAAAACACACACACAGATCACGTCAGTAGACTTGTTTTTCTTTTTTCATGCACCACAAATCCTTCGCTAAACCAATTGAATTATTGTATAGAACAAATAGATTACATTTTTCCGTGTGTGTGTACTGTAATAGATCACGCCACTCCACTCGTCTTCGTCTCGTACTTTTTTGTTCATTACACGCTGTGACGTCAGCTGTGATCTATTACAGTACACACACACGGAAAAATGTAATCTATTTGTTAAATACTAGGCACGATAGTTTTTGATAACATCCTGTAACTTGTACAATTTTTACGTGTATAAGGGGCTGTTTACATGGGAGGTGGGACGGGACGTTTTTCATCCTGGGTTTACATGAATGTTTCTACCGGGACGATTTCACCCTGGAATACCCGGGACGTTCAACAAACATCTCTAGTTCGTGTTGGACATGTTCGGTATTTCGCTATTTTTAAGAAAACTAAGCTATTTGGTCGAATAAACTGTACGTATGTTGTATAGCCAGATGAATTATCTTTCTTCCAGTATATTTGATAGCTTCTACAGTGGTTTATTTCTCGAGAAAACGTTCGGAGTAGACGGACTAGGCAAAAACTAGGCACTCCTCTTCTCTGTGGAAGCCATTTTTGTTTTTGCATCACATGACAAATCTTGCAAAGTCAGCATAATATCGTCCCGGCAAAGCGGGACGGAGTGTTTACATGAGAAAAATTGTCTTGGATTTGCCGATGAAAAACGTCCCGGCAAACATCTTTCCACATAAATGGAACGGGATAAATAAGCGAGATATACATGCATGGTGAGATCCCGGCAAACGTCCCGTCCCGCCTCCCATGTAAACAGCCCCTAAATGGCAAGAAAATAAAGACTTGTCGAGTAGTGGCAGTACTACATAAAAAAAATGCTCTATTAAGAACTATTTTACCTTGTTGAAGATTAATTTTACAGCTTTCTCCACCAAGCCAGCTCCTGTAACCGTGATTGGTGGATTTGGACTATTAGGAAGCTAGAAGAATAAGTCACCACGAAGCAAACAAAATAAAATCAGTACAGAGGGCAAGGCAGAAGAATGAATATATAATAATCTCAAAATGCATAAAATTAAGTCTGACTTATTTGAAAAAAGACTTAAAATGACATAGTAACATCTTTTGCAGTTTTTGTTTCGTTTTGAGAAATTTCAGTTAGTTTGATATATAAATTAAACATCTTGACGTCACATGTACACGATGACTATATCGGAGAAGGTTATACATCTTTGCTACTATCAAATATAATCAGTTCAAAACTCTACATGTTTGGTGCTGTGGAAGAAACACAATGACGTTTCAAAATGGCTGCCAATAACCCTTCAAACTAATTTAATTCGAAAAAAACTTTGGTGACGCCCATTATTTTTTTTCATTAAAACTTTTCTTGAAGTATGAGTGACCAATTGGCCGATTTAAAAAAAATACTGTAGAACGAATACTTTCCCCCCCGGAAAAATCATGTTTGTTAATTTTTTTAAAATTTGGATCTACAGAATTTTTCTAAAATCGGCCTATTGAATACTCGTACTTCAAGAAAAATTTTAATGAAAAAAAAAATTGGGGGTCACCAAAGTTTTTTCCGAATTAAATTAGTTTGAAGGGTAATTGGCCACCATTTTGAAAAGTCATTGTTGCCGCCATAGCAATAACTGTTGCTTTTTATTTGGTAACAGTTTTTTTATTGTCAGACTGTTTAACTATGCGTAACATTTAGTTGTAGTCTTTTTCCGAATTGTTTATGCACGTGTTTTGGACTCTCAAACTTGTATTTTCCAAGAAACTATGTGGAGCCACCTTAAGCTACGTTCAAAAGTAGTGTCAAACTATATGTAATATTTGGCATTTCATTCGATTTACAAGGGGTCGACAAAAAAAAGTGGCCATCATTGAAAGTATGATTAATGTGCATTGTATAACTTTTATTAGAGTACAGAAAAATATGTAAAGATATGTTATATAAGATAAAAAATATGTTATATATTTTTAGAATGCATGCGTCAAGATCTGCTCAAATATGATATCAAATTTTAATTTTATCCACATTAAATTCCTAGTAAACACTCACCTTGGTTATTTCGTTGCCAAATTTATCGTTAAAGACGACAACGACATCGTTCTTTAATGTTTCACCCAGTTGCACTTTGACTTGAGGCGAAGAACATTTTAAACTCGCTGGTTTGTCAGGGCATGGCCTAGGAAAGACAAAAAACCTTTAACCTCATGTGCTTGGCCAAACTCGCGTGAAAGATTGGATAAGATAGGGTATCTTATCGTATCCTATCCTATAAGATTAGATGAGATGAGATGAAATGAGGTAAGGTGAGATGAGAAGATATGAAATAAGGTGCGATGAGAAGAGAAGAGATGAAATAAGGCGAGATGAGATAAGGTGGGATGAGGTGTGATGAGATGAGGTGAGATGAGATGAGGTGAGATGTAATGAGATGAGGTCATATGAAATAAGGAGAGATGAGATAAGGTGAGATGAAATGAGGTAAGATGAGATGAGGCGAGATAAGGTGAGATGGGACGAGATGAGGTGAGATGATATGAAATGAGATGGTATGAGGTGAGATGAAATGAGACGAGATGAGATGTTACGAAATGAGATGATGTGAGGTGAGATGATATGAGATGAGATGAAATGAGATGAGGTGAGATGAGATGAAATGAGATGAGGTGAGATATGATGAGATGATATGAGGTGAGATGAAATGAGATGAGATGAAATGAGAAGAGGTGAGACGAGATGAGGTGAGATATGATGAGATGAGGTGAGATGAAATGAGGTGAGATGAGGTGAGACGAGATGAGATGAGATATGATGAGATGAGGTGAGGTGAGATGAAATGAGATGAGGTGAGACGAGATGAGGTGAGATGATACGAAATAAGATGATATGAGGTAAGATGAGACGAAGTGAGATGTAATGAGACGAGAAGAGATGAGGTGAGATGAGATAAGGTGAAACCAGATGAGATGATACGAGGTGAGATGATACGAGACTGATACGAGGTGAGACCACTGATCTAAAGATCACCCAGTAGGTGAGACGAGACGAGATGAGATGAGATAAGGTGAGACGAGATGAGATGAGATGATATGAGGTGAGACGAGGTGAGGTGAGATGAGATGATACGAGATGAGATGATACGAGATGAGATGATGTGAGATGAGACGAGATGAAAGAGACGGGGTGAGATGAGGTGAGATGTAATGAGACGAGATGAGGTTTGATGAGACGAGATGATATGAGGTAAGATGAGAAGAGGTGAAATGAGAAGAGGTGAGATGATATGATATGAGGTGAGACGAGATGAGGTGATGAGGCGAGATGTAATGAAACGAGATGAGGTTTGATGAGACGAAATGAGATAAGGTGAGACGAGATGCGATGAGATGAGACAAAGTGAAATGAAATTAGACGAAGTGAAATGAAACGAGGTGAGATGAAATGAGGTAAGGTAAGATGAGAGGAGGTGAGGTGAGGTGAGATGAGATGAGGAGAGATGAGATGAAATGACGTGACATGACATAAAATGAGATGAGATGACATGAGATTTGATGGCTTGGGATGAGATGAGATGATGAGATGGCGTGGAAGAAGGTAAAATGAGATAAGGTATATAGGATAGGGCAGCATAGGATATTAATGTGATCTTACACAAGAGTGAAAGAAAAATCAATTCCAGCAGCTCCACCAAGCGTAACTTGACAGAATTTCGTATCACTGATCGTGGTCGGCGCCTAATAACAAACAAGCAACGAACGATAAGCGAATTTAGGTATTTGTACTGGAAGACCTGTTATAGCAATAGACTATTCGATAATTACGTCACGCTTGAAAACAAGGCCATAGGGCCAAAAACTCGGACAAATCGTTCAACATCATTCAACACCATTCAACAACGTTCAACATCATTCAACAGGGTGGCCAAACGCTTTCAACAAGTTGAACCACGGTTGAATTCAACAATGTTGAACGATGTTGAATGAAATGTTGAAAGCGTTTGGCCATAAGATGCACCTTCTGTTATAGAAATATATACAAAGTGAATATTACCTTGATGTCAGGAAGCAATCCTTGTTTGATAATTTCGCGATTGACTTTGTTCAACCAATTTACCTTTATGTGAAGGGAAAGTGTAAGATATTAGAATGAAGGGGATTTTATAGAAAATCACTCTCCGAGTAAAAAGCCTGAGATCGACTCATACAGTTACGTTAGATCTATGCATAGTCAATCGAGATATGGTCTGGAAACTCGGCAAACTTCAAAGCGCCTATAATGAGCTGTGATTTTATGTTGAACCGTACCTTACACCGTGCACATCCTTTGTTTTAGGTTTATTAATATTTAAATAGCACGATTGAGTGATTGAACTGAAACCTTGTTATTGGACAATTATTTCATTATACTAAAATACAATGTGTTCAGTGACCGTGCACCGTGCATAAAAATGCATAAAGGCGAACAAAAAGATAGACCAAAGACTTTAGCTGAGTTTCCAGACCATATCCCGATTGACTATGATCTATGTTAGTAACACTAATCGAACACAAACATTAAGCCTGGTCTAAAACCCTAGTACTAAGACCAGGACTAAGACCAAGTCTAGGAATAAGATTAGGACAAAGACTAAGGCTGGAACTAGGATTAGAATTAAGATTATGATTAGGATTAGGATTAGGATTAAAACTAAGGCTAGAACTAGCATTAGAATTATGATTAGGATTAAGCATAGGCTAGGATTATGATTAGGATCAAGACTAAGGCTAGAACTAGGATTAAAATTAGGATTAGGATTAAGGCTACAACTAGGATTAGAATTAAGATTAGGGCTAGTATTGGGATTAAGGTTAGAACTAGGATTAGAATTAAGATTAGGATAAGGATTAAGACTAAGATTAGGACTAGGAATGGGGTTTGGTCTAGGATTAGGGCTAAGACTAGATTAAGACTAGGACTAGAATTAAGACAAGGATTAAGATTAAAACTCAGATTAAAACTAAAGGAAAAAAAAAAGGCGAAGAAACAAATTAAATAAAAAAAAACAAACAAACAAAATTACAACACGAAGCTACAATATACATGTACCTTCACTTTAGCAGCCAAAGTATTGTCAATGACCAACTCCCTCTTGCCTTCATCAAATATCTTGAAACCTAAATCAAAATACAGGGTCAACGGAGAAAACTCCTACATTGGTAATTGGTTAGAGTACCCAATAGCAAGCAGTGACCTAATCACTATCCAGGTCCTATGTGACAGACCAGCCTGACGCCTAACTCCATTCTCTGTATCTATAGAACGCTGACTCCAGGACAGAAAGTCAAGTCAAGTATTACTACGTCGCTTTCAGTCCCTTAGAAACTGTTTCCTTCGCCGTCTTGGTGGCACAGTGGTTAGCGCACGTGCCTTTCACGTCTGCGAGCTGGGTTCGATACCTGCTCAGTTAAGTTATCTGATTAAAAAGTTCGCCTTGGCCGCATGTGAGAAGAGTGCTTCCAATTTGACTCAACCAAACACCGCAGGTTACCTACGGGTACTCAGGTTTCCTCCTGTAGTAACACTGAACCAATGAGGGATGGCCCTTACTGGGCCTCTATGCAGCACAGCTATAACTGATAGAGTTATCCAGTATAAATAAGATTAGTTCAGTTTAGTCTAGTGTAAAGACGATGTAGGACACTGAAACCGACGTAACACGTACAAAATCTTGGCTTTACTTATGAACTCTGCATGCTAACCTTTTAATATACATTGTTGCAATTTGGCAACTTGTTAATTTTACTCTGCCTAGACGATTTTACTCCGTCTAACGCCAGACGATTATACTCTGTCTAACGCTAGACGATTTTACTCTGTCTAACACCAGACGATTTTACTCTGTCTAACGCCAGACTATTTTACTCTGTCTAACACTAGACGATTTTACTCCGTCTAACGCCAGACGATTATACTCTGTCTAACGCTAGACGATTTTACTCTGTCTAACACCAGACGATTTTACTCTGTCTAACGCCAGACTATTTTACTCTGTCTAACACTAGACGATTTTACTCCGTCTAACGCCAGACTATTTTACTCTGTCTAACACTAGACGATTTTACTCTGCCTAACGCCAGACTATTTTACTCTGTCTAACACCAGACTATTTTCCTCTGCCTAACGCCAGACTATTTTACTCTGTCTAACGCCAGACTATTTTACTCTGTCTAACGCCAGACTATTTTACTCTGGCTAACGCCAGACGATTTTACTCTGGCTAACACCAGACGACTTTACTCTGTCTAACGCCAGACTATTTTACTCTGTCTAACGCCAGACTATTTTACTCTGTCTAACGCCAGACTATTTTACTCTGTCTAACGCCAGACTATTTTACTCTGTCTAACGCCAGACGATTTTACTCTGTCTAACGCCAGACGACTTTGCTCTGTCTAACGCCAGATGATTTTACTCTGTCTAACGCCAGACTATTTTACTCTGACTAACGCCAGATGATTTTACTCTGACTAACGTTTTACTCTGTCTAACGCCAGACGATAAAGTGTTAATTTGAGAGATGATTCAAAATGTATGCTGCTCGATCATTTATGGCGGTTGGAAAAAGATGATTAGTTTTCATACTTAGACCAGTTATGACTTCTCCAGCCAGACAAGACAATTCTTCTTCATTGTTCAACTGTTTACTGTTTTTTTGGCCAGCTGGGATATAGTAGACTTCGAAAAGAGAAGCTCTAGAACTGGGGTTCACCAAAATAGCTTTTTCTATTCCAGGCACATCTTTGTAATGCTGTAATAAATAGTAAAATGTCGTGTTGGGAAAGAGAGCGAAGAAAGAAAGAGTGAATTGATAAGAAAGAGTGAATTGATAAGATAGTGGATAAATAAATGAATGGATAACTGAATAAAATTAAAGTAGGAAAAAGAAAAGAAGGAAGGGAAGAAGGAAGGGAAAAAGTGGAGGGAAAGAAGGAAGGACGAAAAGAAGGGAAGAAGGAAGAAAAAAGAAAGGAAGTAAAGGATGGATAGAGGATAAGAAGTGAGTCGGAAAAGAAATAAATAATAGAAAGAAGAAAGAAAATAAGGAGGGAAAAAGGAAGAAAGAAAGAAATAGAAGAAGAAAGAAAGAAATAGAAGAAACAAGGAAGAAAGGAAGGAAGGAAAGAAGGAAGGAAAGAAGGAAAGAAGGAAGGAAAGAAGGAAGGAGGGAAGGAAAGAAGGAAGGAAAGAGGGAAGGAAAGAAGGAAAGAAGGAAAGAAGAAAGAAAGGAAAGAAGGAAGAAAGGAAGGAAGAAAGGAAGGAAGGAAAGGGAAGAAGGAAGGAAAGAAAGAAGGGAAGAAGGAAGGAAAGAAGGAAGGAAGGAAGGGAAGAAGGGAAGAATGGAAGGAAGGAAAGAAGGGAAGAAGGGAAGAAGGAGGGAAGGAAGGAAGGAAAGAAAGAAAGAAGGGAAGAAAGGAAAAAGGGAAAAAGGGAAGAAGGGAAGAAGGGAAGAAGGGAAGGAAGAAGGGAAGGAAGAAAGAAAGAAAGAAAGAAAGAAAGAAAGAAAGAAAGGAATGAAGGGAGGGAAAGGAAGGAAAGGAAGGAAAGGAAAGGAATGAAAAGGAAAGAAAAGGAAAGAAAAGGAAAGAAAAGGAAAGAAAAGGAAAGAAAAGGAAAGACTGAAGGGAAAGAAAAGGAAAGAAAAGGAAAGAAAAGGAAAGAAAAGGAAAGAAAAGGAAAGAAAAGGAAAGAAAAGGAAAGAAAAGGAAAGAAAAGGAAAGAAAAGGAAAGAAAAGGAAAGGAAAGGAAAGGAAAGGAAAGAAAAGGAAAGAAAAGGAAAGAAAAGGAAAGAAAAGGAAAGAAAAGGAAAGAAAAGGAAAGAAAAGGAAAGAAAAGGAAAGAAAAGGAAAGAAAAGGAAAGAAAAGGAAAGAAAAGGAAAGAAAGGAAAGAAAAGGAAAGAAAGGAAAGGAAAGAAAGGAAAGAAAGGAAAGAAAGGAAAGAAAGAAAGAAAGGAAAGAAAGGGAAGAAAGAAAGAAAGGAAAGAAAGAAAGAAAGGAAAGAAAGGAAAGAAAGGGAAGAAAGAAAGAAAGAAAGAAAGAAAGAAAAGAAAGAAAGGAAAGAAAGGAAAGAAAGGAAAGAAAGAAAAGAAAGAAAAGAAAAGAAAGAAAGAAAGAAAGGAAAGAAAGAAAGAAAGGAAAGGAGGGGAAGAAAGAAAGAAAGAATGAATGAAAAAAGGAATGAAGAAAGGAAGATGGGAAGGAAGAAAGAAAGGAAGGATAGAAAGAAGAAGGAAGGATGGAAGCAGCAGAATATGACTTGTGTTAGAATGTTCATACCTGTAATTCTATCTTAGCTTTCAGTTTGGTCTGTTTAACGAGATTATTGATGACAATGTTGGCACCAGTCAATGTAGCTTTTCCTGAATTACTACAATCACCAAGATATGTTGGCAGTCCCGAAGAGCCAGTTATCTAAGAATGGCAATTGAAAAAGAAATAAGCTTTTATAAAGAAAACGTTTTTACAATAGATTTAGGGCCTCTTGATAAGGAGATAGGGTTACCCTAGCACCTGGGTTACCCTAGCACCCTGGTTACCCTAGCTCTCGTAGATTTCTTGCTTTTTTGCTTGTCGTGTTTACAAGGATGCTATCACGCCACTAGGGTTACCCTAGTAGCCAGATTATGTTTTGTCCTTGTAAACGCGTTTGACAGGGATAACTCGCCTACCTGGGTAACTCTTTATTAGTTCCAGGCTTCTTGTTATTAGTGCTTGGTAACCACGTCTAATAAAGTTGACCAGGCAGCAGGGTGACCCTAGCTTTGACCCGGGTGCTAGGGTAACCCTACCTCCTTGTAAATAGGCCCTTACACATCTTTATCGTTATGTCTTGTTTTACACAATAACGAAGATAATTAAGTGCCAATTAGATGCGTAGTGTTATAAACCACTCCCACATTTGGGTATGACGTCATCAAACCTGCATATTCGGGAACAGCTCGACGAGGGCTTTCTAAACATATCCACATTGGCGGGAAACGGTTAAATGCAGTTTTTGACATTATTTGGGGTGCCACGCCCACATTTTTGGGTGTGACGTCATCAAACACTGTTTCTTTCCTAATAATATTCATGACAAAATTACTGCATCCCGATTGGTCGAGAGGAGTACAATTTTAATGTAATACAGTGCAGAAAAATGACATACAGTGCAAATTTCAATGAGTATTAAGCATTCTGATTGGCTAATAAACAATCGGAAACTATCGGAAAGCCAATGAAATGCTTAGGATTTTGAAGGATGGTTTTTCCTCCACGAGAAAATCCAATATGGCGACCAAAACATAGAGTTGTCGAAGAACATTTTGATGAAATACAGAATGAATTTTGCTTTAATATTGTCATTAAAGTTCCTACACGAAGACTAGAAGAGGTTAGATGCCATGAGTAAAACGTTTGACGTTTTAGTGAACGAAGCGAAGCAGTTTTAAACCATTGAAGCTTCGAAAAGTCGAGCAACGAGTGGTATGTAACTTCGTGGTTGGAAGAACATTTGTCTGACATTTTCATGTATATTATTAACAAGTAATAGTATATGATTTGTCGTGCAATTTTGAAAAGAAAACAACAACACAGACTCGTGAGTTTTTCAATGACCTCACATGGCAATCGTCCTTCGGAACCGCGCAATTTTGATAGTCTTTGAAAAACTCACTCGTGCATGTTTTTTTCCAAATTTCACTCGAACAATGCTATTACCTATACTAACACCACATTTTACATTTTAATGCCTTTCCATACAAAACAAAAAGTCATCCAGGAGCACTTTCAATTCTTGATTAGGAAATAATCCTATGACAATGTGCGAGATTTCTATTACGTGTTTACACTCACCTTGCAGACAACATTTAACTTGGGTTGAACAGTCAGATTGCCTGCTTTATCTTTGACCACCACAGACATGCTTAGAGAAGCGCCATTTTCCATTTCAATTGTCTCATCAGCTGGATCAATGTCTATAGAGTGAGGAGGACCTAGAATGGAATAAGACGTCAGGTCAGGCGTTCACTCGGGCTACTGCACGATCGGAAATCGCATAGAAAATCGGCCACTTTCATGGAGCAGTTCGCACGTCCACGTGCGTGCTGGCTCAAGTGAGTTGTCGGCCGTGTATTGATGACGTTTACACGCAAGATATTCGTTCTACGCATGCGTAGCTAATACGGGTCAGCCCGTATTTCGCGAGCCTCGACAGCCGCCATTTCCGATCGTGATTTCCGCAGCCTTGGCGTAGCCTGTGCAATCTAGAAAACCTGCGGAACACTAGAACAGCGTACACATAAGCGGTTGTTAAAAAGTACAAAACTTTCAGAAGCAATCATTAAGCAATGTAGTTATGTAGAACTGCACTAAGACTGTTTGATTGTACAGTTGGGGGTGACTTTAATTATCGACTTGCGAGTATTACAATTTACGGGTCTATCGCGATTGGGCGTATTTAGATAAATCGACAGACATTCATAATTTTAATACTCGCAAGTCGACAATTAAAGTCACTTCCAACCGTACAATCAAACAGTCTCAGTTCAGTTCTACATAACTACATTGTTTAATGATTGCTTCTGAAAGTTTTGTACGTTTAACAACCGCTTATGTGTAAGCTGTTCTAGTGTTCCGCAGGTTTTCTGCTTCTTTCGTTCCTCAGCCAGCAGAAAATAACACTTAATCCCTTAATCCATTGAGGGTAACATATCTATCGCGATTGGGCGTATTTAGATAAATCGACAGACATTCATAATTTTAAGTGAATTGTGCAAAAATGCAAATTCGTGAAACCTAAAAGAAAAGCCAAAACCTAATCTCAGCTACAACAGTAGCTCGAGTACATAGATCATTTGCACGATGACGTGAGATGGCGGGTGACTCAAATTTGTTTTTCCCAAAAAGCTCGGGGGTAAACTAGATTTCTGATTATGGTTAAGGGTGTATAACAGACGTTTGGTGGACGTTCGTCAAGCTCACTTACTCAGAAAAGATTTCTGAGACCCCGGGTCTCAGAAATCTTTCCTGAGTAATTGAGCTTGGCGAACATCTACCAAAGTCTGTTACATTACACCAAGCTCGCAAACGTATACCACATGCACTAGATGTATACGTACAACTTATCCGTATTATATACGTACAACTAGTTACCGGTAAAGTTACTCAAAAAAGTAACGATTACATGTAACTAGTTACATGTAACGAAGTTACTCACAGCACTGGAAATATTGCTTACCTGGAAGAAGACGAATTTTAAGCGTTTCGCATTCATCTTCAAGACCAGGAAGAGTGATTTTCAAATTAAAATCCTAAAAAAAAAATGAATTGATAACATTTTGATGAAAAGTAATTGAATTTGGCAGTTCTCAACCAACGCTATTAGCCTTTGGAACAAACTTCCATTACGTCTGCGTTCATCTAGCGCCATTAATATCTTTAAGCATTCATTGTACAGTTGTTTTCGTAAGCACCAGAAAGAACTTAAACAATTCACGTCTTTTATTGATTTTAAATTTACGTAGTGTATATACTTCATGCATGTATTATATATATTGATTATACTTTATATACCTTTAATTGTACATATTCAGATATATAGATACTGTATATAGTTATAGATACATTCTTGTACTTTTTTACCACAAGAGGGCCACAAGTTTGTTAGTACTTTGTACTATTAAGTGTCACTTTCTTTAAATAAAGTTTCTATCCTATCCTAAGCGCGGCCAATCCGCGTCAATGACATGATTCATTATTCCACTAATCTTCCGCGCTATGCCGTGCCCAAGCGTTTTCTATGCGTGATGTGTACGCGTAGCTAAAAAGTCGCTGGCGGACGCAATTCTTAGTAACATCCTTGCATGCACACTGCATACATCGTAAAATTGACAAGAAAGTTTGTCGCATCCTACGAAAAATAATGTAAATACTGCGATTTTCGGTTGAGCTTAGTGAAAAGGTTTATTGAAAAGTTTGAATATTGAAACGCATACATTACCAGGGGCAATTTGAGATGTTGACAACATCTTGTTGTTTCGTCATTGGGTGTTAATAAAGCTGTGTGAAAAGATGATTTGTCAAAATGTATTGAAAGTGAACGAAATATTGATGATAATAATAAAATATTTACAGTAACTCAGCGAAGATACTCAGTTTTTTGTCGTGGTTCATAAGTTCATTTTTCATCTAGTTTAGGGTGGGCAAGTAAGAGATGGCTTCGGGCAACCAAATTTTTAGTGTTGCCTGCCCCAAGGGCAACCACTTTTTTCAGAATTTTGCGAGCCCTGGATGTTGTCAAGGGCAAATTTAAAAGTTTGCGCAACGCCTTAATTTCTATTGGTCAAAATGCTCAAACATTCAAATTTCCCATGGGAAGGTGTCAAATTGTGAAACGATCAAACTTTTCAATAAAACTTCTGGTCTCTATAACCGAAAATCGCAGTATTTAATTTTGGTATTTTATATGGCGTTTCATGATCTTCAGAATTCTATAAATTCTTCCCCCAAAATACAGGAAATGGCATTTCAGAGAAGCCAAATTTCAAAAATTTTCATGGCGCATGCCCCCTGACCCCTTTAGAAATGTCACTTTGGCCCACTGGTGCGCGTCCAATTGGTCAAACCTGGCTGCGCCATTGGGTGCTGGTGGTGTTGTTGTTTTTGCTGTTGCTGTTGACGTTGCTGTTGGTGGTGGTGTTGTTGTTGTTAGAGGTGGGGATGTTGTTGTTGTTGACGTTGTTGTTGGTGGTGATGTTGTTGTTGATATTGTTGTTGTTGTTGTTGTTGTTGTTGTTGTTGTTAGTGTTGGCTGTGTTGTTGGTGATGTTGTTATTGCTGTTGGTGGTGGTGTTGTTGTTAGAGGTGGTGATGTTGTTGTTGTTGACGTTGTTGTTGTTGGTGGTGATGTTGTTGTTGTTGATGATGATATTGTTGTTGTTGTTGTTGACGTTGTTGTTGTTGTTGATGATATTGTTGTTGTTGTTGTTGTTAGTGTTGGCTGTGTTGTTGGTGATGTTGTTATTGCGGCTGTTTTTAACGTTGTAGCTCTTTGTTCGAAAGTTAATCCGTTTTCATGATAGAGCAATGACCATCATTAGTTCTTCGAATCATCGTGGTTTAAAGATACCACAAATTGAAAATGTAATTAAGAGAAGAGCTTGTGTATTAGTTAAAAAGTCCTTGGTCGGAAATGTATGTAAGAATTTTGAAAATTATCTAATTAATTGTCTAATGCGCATAATTTTTTTTTTTGACAACTTGAACAAATTTGTACACTCTGTGAAACTGTATTTCAATTAACAGATTGTATTAATATTAATAGAATTCATATTTATTATATGGCTGGGTTTGATTTCCGGTCCGTACGCAAAACGACGCATGCTGATTGGTTCCCGAGAGGTCGGGATTTTACGATATTGACCGACTGAGTTGATTTGAATACAAATAAATTCTTTATTCAAATATTCTGAACAATAAATTGGGTTGGAACATTACCGCTGGTTTTCTTTAAAGCTGTTTATCTAAAAACACGACAAATAAAAGCCGAACTGGTGTAAACAGGAAGGCCAAGAAGCGACACGAAAAAGTTAACGGGTAAGGTAAACAGCATGCTCCGAAGACAAAAACGCTCGAAACTTGACCAATAGCCATATAATAAATTCCTTATTAACCTCGTTTGCTTGGTCTGTACTGGAAAGTATTTGCCCTCGGTTTTATCGCACAAACCTCGCTCCTTCGTCGCTCGGTCTGTACGAAAACCTCAGGCAAATACTTTCCCGTACAGACCTCGCACTCGGTTAACAAGTCCTTATTATTACTTACAATAGTACTAGAGAGGTTTAGATCGAGTGCAAGTTCGCATTTGATGTTGTTACTGCGCAATAGATCTGCGCAATTTTGCGGGAATGGCGCCAATCAAAGAACGAGTTCGAGTGTGACTTAGTTCTCTTCGCAAGGAAACTCGAACTGGATCTAAACCTCCCTAATGTCAACCAATGATCCAGTGGGTAGGTAAAGACAAATAAATGCGGGCTCACACAAACCCCAACCAAACCTAACGAAAACATAGTCAATGGAGATATGGTCTGGAAACTCGGCAAACTTCAAGCGCCTATAATGAACTGTGATTGTATACAGGGTGTCCCAAAAAAATGCCCCCCCCCGTCCGTTTTTGGGACACCCTGTATTGAACCGTACCTTACACCATGCACATCCTTTGTTTGAAAATGAAATGAAATTATAATTCCAGATGATGAAAATCTATTGTCAAATTCATCCAACATGACGGCAATGACGTAACGTGCACAACAGCAGTTGGATAATTCGTTCATTATACTAAAATACAATGGGTTCAGTGACCGTGGACCGTGCACAAAAATGCATAAAGGCGAACAAAAAGATAGAACAAAGACTTTAGCTGAGTTGCCAGACCATGTTTTGAATGACTATGGGCGCTTTCCAATTGACAAGGTTAGACCGGTCAGTCCGGCCAGAATGGACTTGCTTTTGATTAGGACCAAATTTTCCAGTCAGACCATCCCAGGCCTCAAACGAATCGTGTTCCATTTAACCGGACTGACCGATCTAACCGTGTAAATGGAAAGCCCCCTATGACGAAAACCAGGGCATAGTATTAAAATTAAGTCAGTGGTAATAAGTGCAAAGAGATGATAATAAGTTTCCTTCGCAAAGTAAACGATATCCCTCGACTCCGTATTGACGGACAACCGCTCGACCTAGTTGCCTCATTCAAAGTTCTGGGAGTTACAATTAACAAGAAGCTAAAATGGCAAGATAATATAGAAGCTATAGTCAAAAAAGCGTCAAAACGCTCTATATATTATTCGTGTGCTACGACGCTGTGGTCTCCCATCCAGTGACCTCGTATTAGTTTATCTTTCCCTAGTGCGGTCAATTCTGGAATACGCCTGCCCTGTTTGGCACACTACGTTACCAAAGTACTTATCGGACAAAATTGAAAAGGTCCAAAAAAGGGCCTTCCGTATAATATACCCTGAAGTTGAATATGAAGATGCCCTTAACTTTGCTCTATGTAAACGCCTTGATGATAGACGTTAAGAATTTTGTGTTAAAACTTTCAAAAAGATTCAAGAACCTGATTCTCGTCTTAACCATATCTTACCTTCGCTCCGTGCAGAGACACATAACCGGGTCTTAAGAAACAATCTTGATTATTATTTACCGAAATGCAGAACCGAGCGTTATAAAAACAGTTTATACCAACAATGTGTTCTATTTCTAATAGTGTTTAGTATTCTATTAGTTTTAGTATGGATATATATGTAATAGATACAGCATGAGCAGCCGATCTGTATCTGATTTACAAGGCGAGCCGTAGTAAATCAGATACAGATCGGCTGCGAATGCTGTATCTTTCTTAAAATACAAATGCATCTAAGTAATCAAGTTCACCAACTATTTTAGCGATACTACTCTATTTTAGCCGAGAAAATCGAAGCTAAAGTTTATGTAAATCAGGACGATTCTGTATCCGATTTACAAGCTCTGCTACGGTATTGATTTCTTTTGTGTTTTCCTCATGAATTATTAATGAGTTTTTTAAATATATATATTTCTAAAATTCATTAATAATTCATGAGGAAAACAGAAAGAAAAATCATGAGCGTATCGGATCTATATATATGATATAGACTCGCTCTAAGTTTCTCGCTGGTTTTTAACGGCTGAGATAAGCTTAATTTTCAAAATTATTACGCCAATGAACGTATGAAGTGATTCTTTTTAGAAGCCATTTAAAAACCTTGCAGTACGGGCTTTATCGGCTCTAAAACACTCGGCTATCGCCTCGTGTTTTATATCCGATAAGCCCTCCTGCGCGGTTTATAAATATTACATATATATATATATTGTATCTTAACATTTTTATATAATTTAACTTAAATATAAAATTAATTATCTTAGTTACTATTAATTTAGATAATTGTATTTCTTATTCTGTAACTTGTAAATATATTGCAATCCACCTTTGGTG
The DNA here is from genome assembly GCA_035771165.1 of Paragorgia papillata. Lineage (NCBI taxonomy): Eukaryota > Metazoa > Cnidaria > Anthozoa > Scleralcyonacea > Coralliidae > Paragorgia > Paragorgia papillata. Next base: position 2,790,175 of record JAWNZC010000314.1, on the reverse strand, counting down.
CGAGAATATCCTATTAAACCATCAATTATTACTATTATTACCTTCCCACCATGTGATGAAACAGTTCCCAGTACGGTGACTCCTTTGATAATTAAAATATTTCCTTTCGTTGAAACACCCTCATGAGTTATCTCTAAACCACTAAAGAGAAAATATAATCACAACATCAGTTTCTCCTCTCGTTTCCAATTACCATCTTAGTTTTGGCAACAATATTCAGTACTACTTCTTGACCTCGCTTGTTCGGTCTGTACTAGTGAAATATCGGACCGACGTTTTTAGTACGGATCGAGCAGAAAATGGAGGTCCGATATTTCACTAGTACAGACCGAAGAAGCGAGGTCAATGAGTAGTTTATTATATGAGACTATGTGCACACAATAAAATTTCCGAGCGTTTTCGTATTGTTTACTGTTCTCAAGGGAATCGAGAACAATCAGCTCATTACTTGAAACAATACGAAAACGCTCGGAAACGTTACCGTGTGCACATAGCCTGACTACAAGTGTTGTAAACGTTCTGTGAAAACTTGACAAATATCTCGTATTCGCCACCATCTTTCTTGCGAACTAAATCACAATGGTATATGTTTTCCCATTTTTAAAGTACTTCCGTTTAGCTAGAATCCTGAACTTTCTACCCCAAATAGCATTTTTCAATTGCTTTTGTTTGACATATCGCTCAACGTTGTATGTTACGTAGTTGAATAAAAAAACATTTGAAATTCAATAATATTTGTGAGAAGTAAATGTTATATTATTACGAACATTTTGAACATTTTAAGTTTCATATAACATGGAAACTTAAACTATACATCAAATGAAAGCTTAAAACAATTTCTAACAATTTCTATAACTTCTCTCAGCGGTCCAGAACAGCAGATTCTGGACTGCTGTTAGTAGTGTTTTCAGCTTGAAGCTCGTAAAGTTTTTTCGTTCGTTGCTGATAGAAAGGACAGTGCTGTTCCCTTGTTCATAGAATCTGGTATTCTCCCTATTAATTTACTCTGACATCAAACAATTTGTATACACAATCTTCAAGGTTAAATATACAAAATAAATCATTCTCTAGAATGGGTGTTAGATTATGGAATCAGATACCAGAACATATAAGAAATCTATCGAAGCTAGCATTCAATAAAGAAGTAGTGAAACATCTTTATTTAAAATTAAATGAAGATGGTTACAATGTTGAAATCTGCAAGTTATTCAAATGACTTAATAATACAATTTCACTGATTGAGTTACAGATGGGACTCGAACCCACAACCTTCCGAATGCCAACCGGACGCTCTCACCATCCAGCTGCATGGCATTCGGAAGGTTGCGGGTTCGAGTCCCGTCTGGAGCTCAGAGTTTTTCTCTGAGTTTAACTTACGACAGCTTGTACAGCAAAAACATACGAAAAAACTTTCACTTTAGAAAAGAAAATATTTTTATTCTTGTTCACTCACCTCGCTGACAACTCTACATCCATTTTTCCAGTCGGTTTCGATGGATTACCATAGTCATCCAAAAGATTCAGGGGAATCTAGGTAGAAACAAGACGCCTGGGTTAGGCGTTCACTCGGGCTACGCTAGCGAGTGCGCGGATCCTGAATCGAAGGGTGAATGTGGTGCATATGTGTAGGTGAACATATTTACGATCTGAGGGAGTTGTCAGCCACATCACTGTTAATTCAACCACAAAGGCAGTCAGTCACTTTCGAAATCTACCAACAACGTGCCAGAACACCTTGATCAAAAGGCAAAGCTGTTCAACTTTTTGTCGAACTCCAAAAGCGAAAGGAGCAAAGAACTTACAACATGTCTCACGTCCTCACTCAGTCACACGGCTAACAACTCACCGGAAGCGTGAATAATAGCGGAAGTAAGAAGTGCAAAAATGCAAAATCGTGACACCGTTAAGCCCTAATCAAACGAGAACGCAAGTCATCGCAAGTGGCAGTCAGAATTTCTGTGGCGGTCGTCGAACTCCCCAAATTAACAAAATAAAGGTTTCATGAGTGTTTTAAACACTGGCTGAGATAGCGTGACTGCCAACTTGCGTTCTCGTTTGATTAGGGCTTAAAAGAAAGCAAAAACAGAGCTGAAATCTAGACTGGGCCTAATACAGGTAGTCCGAGTAGAATCACTGAACTCCAATCTCCATATCTGGAACGCTAACTTCAGTCATTAACAGTTATGGAGACAGAACCCGCTATGGAGACAGATATAGAGAATGGACGGTTCTTACCTGAAATGGTGCTGCAATGCGCAAAGGCTGTTCTAATACACCAACTGTAAATTTTTCCGGTTGACCCTCTGTAAATGTAAATGCAAGAAAAACCGTTACCGTTAACACTAAAAAAACATTCTTGCCTGTAACCATTGGTTGTTGTTGCTGTTGTCGTTGGTAGTGGTGTTGGTGGTGGTGGTAGTGCTGTTGCTGTTATTGTTGGTGGTGCTGCTGTTCTTGTTGCTACTGTTGGTGGTGCTGCTGTTGGTGGTGCTGTTGTGGATGGTGGTGCTACTGTTGTTGGTGTTGCTGCTGTTGGTGGTGGTGCTACTGTTGTTGGCGTTGCTGCTGTTGTTGGTGGTGCTGCTGTTGTTCGTGCTGCTGCTGTTGGTGGTGGTGCTACTGTTGTTGGTGTTGCTGCTGTTGTTGGTGGTGCTACTGTTGTTGGTATTACTGCTGTTGATGGTGCTTCCGTTGGTGGCGGTGCTGCTGTTGGTTGTGGTGCTGCTGTTGTTGGTGGTGCTACTGTTGTTGGCATTGCTGCTGTTGTTGGTGGTGCTGCTGTTGGTGGTGGTGGTGCTGGTGGTGGTGGTGCTGTTGGTGGTGGTGCTGCTGTTGGTGGTGGTGGTGCTGCTGTTGGTGGTGGTGGTGCTGCTGCTGTTGGTGGTGGTGGTGGTGCTGCTGTTGGTGGTGGTGCTGCTGTTGGTGGTGGTGCTGCTGTTGGTGGTGGTGCTGCTGTTGGTGGTGGTGCTGCTGTTGGTGGTGGTGCTGCTGTTGTTGGTGTTGCTGCTGTTGGTGGTGGTGGTGGTGCTGCTGTTGGTGGTGGTGCTGCTACTGTTGTTGTCGCTGCTGTGTGACGTGTGACATTCCGGTATACTTACTATATCACATTATAGTGCATTTTTGTGTTATAAACAGGAGTAGAGTATTGCCAATGTGAAGTTCAGTAATAAGAGTATATTAAAAGAAGATAGTTTGTATATTACCAATGACCATAAACTTGATCTTGTGCTTTGGAAAGCTGCTAGCAGGTAGATTAGTTGTGCTATCGCTGGCAAGTACTTGGAGGTTGAGCGTGTGAGAACCCAGACATGTTATATTTCCTAAAAAAAGAATACAAGATATTTAGCATACTTTAAAGTGCTTATGAAACGAAAATTAAGTTTCTCTTATTTGAAAGTACTTTTAAAATGACAAAGAAACTTCTTTTGCAGTTTTTTTGTTCCTTGCCTTGTTTTTAAGATATCACAGTTTGTTTTATAAGCGAAACTAACCAGTGACGTCACAACGTGTATAATGACTTACTGGGAAAGGTTATATATCTTTGCTATTATCAGACGGAATCACTTCGAAGCAATTATGTGCGTGTTTTTCCCTTACAACAACAAAAATATACATTTTCAACTGATTCCATTTAATAATAGCAAAGATATATAACCCTTCCCAGTAAGTCATTATGCACGTTGTGATGTCACTGGTTAGTTTCGCTTATCAAACAAACTGAAATATCTCAACAACAAAGCAAGGAAACAAAAAACAGCAAAAGATGTTACTTTGTCATTTTAAAAGTACTTTCAATCTCGTTCCCAGAGCCCACGTTCCCCACCCGGGAAACGAGAGACTCCGGGATAATCCGTTTCACATCGATATTTCATTGGCTGATGAACACAGTGAACTCTATATAACTCTTCTTCCGGATAACAAGAATCCTGTGATGGCGTGAACGGATTATCCCAGAGCCTCTCGTTTCCCGCCCGCTGGGTAAGGGGAACGTGGGCTCTGGGAACGAGATTGAAGTACTTTCAAATAAGACAAACTTAATTTTTGTTTCATAAACACTTTAAACAATCCGAGTGTCCTCAGAGTATCATAAATATCATATCACTTCCTCAGAGTACAACTAACCATATAACTAAATTTCATATGCAAACGCTGAACTGTTTGTCGTGCTTACCAAATTTCCTGAACCAGTAGGGCCAACTTTTGCCTCCATGTTGACATATATGCTGCGTGATGACTTTATCACCTTCCTTATCACCTAATGATGAAAAAAGTTCAAAAAGATAAACAAACACACACCACCAAAACCTTTTTTAAGTATTCAGTGCACGCTTGCGTTAAAACAGGACACAATTTTCGATTTCGTAGGGAATCGAACAGACGGACGGACGGACGGACGGACGGACAGACAGACAGACAGACAGACAGACAGACAGACAGACAGACGGACAGGCGGACAGACAGACAGGCGGACAGACAGACAGGCGGACAGACAGACAGGCGGACAGACAGACAGGCGGACAGACAGACAGGCGGACAGACAGACAGGCGGACAGACAGACAGGCGGACAGACAGACAGGCGGACAGACAGACAGGCGGACAGACAGACAGACAGACAGACAGACAGACAGACAGACAGACAGACAGACAGACAGACGGACAGACAGACAGACGGACAGACGGACAAACGGACAGACGGACAAACGGACAGACAGGCGGACAGACGGACAGACAGGCGGACAGACAGGCGGAGCAGAACCCCTTTCTTACAATTTCAATGTCATCATGGGATTCATGGCGATTGCACTTACCATGCCAAATTATCTTCATTTCAACGAGCAATCGTTTTCCCCGCTCGCCAGGAAGCTTGCTGATCGACTCTCCTTTTCCATTGAGAATATCCACTTTCATATCACCTAAACCATAACAAAACTTTAATTATTATTCAATAATGGCGTGGGGAGCACGTGGCGTGCACACTAGGGGAGGACGGGTGGCGTGTGCTATTAGCGCGCTGCCTTTCACAAAAAAGTTAAGTCCGGTTAGACGGGGTTAGTACTTGGATGGGTGACCGCTTGGGAATGACCCCGTTGTCGGGCTTGGACTCATGTGAGTACAGTTGTAGTTGATCTCTCCTGTGCTTCGAGGGTTTTTCGCCGGGTTCTCCGGTTTTCCTCCCTCCATAAAATCAATACCTAACATATTAGCCTCGACACGGCCACGTTGATCTGCGTCCTTCGCAATTCAGTGAGGATGATTAGCCCCGAGTCCTTTATCCTTTTTTATCCAAAAACCTCGTCAATCCCCAACCCCCCCGGAGGGAGTCGCGATGGTGGTCAAGCTAAAGAATATTAGAAGGTGGAAAAAACTCTGATTTCTCTTTCAACCCTTTCTCGTCGGTGGGTTTTCTCCTGTGACGAATAAAATCGTCTGGCGTTAGCCTGAGTAGGCCTTGAGTGTCGGATGCCCCCCTCCAGTGTTAAAGTGCCTATGATACGAAATTTAAGTCTGTCCTGTTTAAAAAGAGCACTTAAAACAATAAAGTAACATCTTTCACAGTTCTTCGTTTCCTTGCTTCGTTTTTGAGATTTCAGTTTGTTTGGTATGTAAATGTCACATGTTGTGACGTACATGCATGTGCATAAATGGCTATTACCGAATAGAGTTGAAGATTGGTAAAGAGCAACGAGCGCTAGTGTTCTTGGGATTGTTTGGAGGGACAGTTTCATTGTGCTTACGCTACCAAGCATTAAAATCAGTGGAGTAACTCCTATAGGCGCTTCCCGGCGAGAGGCCCCTCTGACAGGGGGCCCTGGTTGGGGGGGGGGGGCTGTGGCTCAGGCCCACCTGATGGGATGTCAGATGTTCTTTAAGGGGATTCCGACATTCCGTCATTTTCACTTATTTATTGGGAAATCGTCAGTCGTCGTTGAACTGGATATAGCTTTCCATAATTTAAATATTGGTACGAAGTTTCAAACAGTTTCATAAAAAAAACAGAACGTTGCAACAGATTAATAAAGGTACGAAAATGGATTTCAGACGGCTTGATATAAGACGGCTTCACCTGCCAGTAACGGATTGATAAATATTCTTATAATCCAACAAATGTTTGATATATATAATGATGAATTTCCCCTTGTTATACCGATTAATGTTTTGGAAAATTCCTCGCAGAAATCGCCGAAAATGCACTTCTGGGGCATGTGAAATTCAATTCGGGGGCTTCGCGCCCTAGGTCCCCCGGGGCCGGGGGCCCTTTTCAGTTTGGGCCAGGGGCACCCTAGCCCAATGTTACGCCAGTGTTTAAAATCTGTCCCTCCAAATGATCCCAAGTACCCTAGCGTTCCTAACCAGTCACCAGTCTTCAACTCTTTTAGGAAATGTCCAATAACTTATCGAAGGTTATGTATCTTTGCTATTATCAAACCAAACTTAATTCAAAGGAAGCACGTGCGTGTGTTTCTCTCACAACACTAAACATGTAGAATTTCAAGTGACTTCGTTTGATAATATCAAGGTTATATATATACAGTCAACTCTCGTTATAGCGGACACCCTGGGGACCGTCATTTGGTGTCCGTAATAACGAGAGTCCGCAATAGCGGGATGCGATGAAAATACCCCGATTTCAGGTTGTAAAATGTCACTACAATGTATTACTGCTTTTTTGTTTTAAAATTTCAATTTCTAGTTGACGTTTACTGTGATACATAAGTACACAGTACAAGTCAAAATACAAGTCAAAAATTTGTATTCAAATATTTTTTTTATTCCAAAACCAAAAATACAACGGTAACATGAATCAGTAACATAAATATGTCACTCGATAAATTAAAGTCATTCACTATCATATGTCGAGAGAAAAATACGTCCAAGGTGTCCGTTGTAACGAGAGTAGAACAATAAAAATGTTTGTTGGGAACCACATGAAGTGTCCGCAATTCCGTAATAGCGAGAGTCCGTAATAGCGAGAGTTATTTCAATACATTTCATAGTAGTTTCGGCCGGGGATTTACCAACTGTCCTTAATAGCGGGGTGTCCGTAATAGCGGGGTGTCCGCAAGGCGAGAGATGCACGTGTACGTCACAACATGTGACATTTACATATCAAACAAACTGAAATATCTCAAAAACGAAGCAAGGAAACAAAAAATTGCAAACTATGTTACTTTGTCATTTTAAGTGTTCTTTCAAATAAGACAGACTTTAATTTTCGGGTCATATGCACTTTAACAAACAATCAGAGATTTTTGTCACAACAATTTTACTCCTTAACTACCGAGGGCTCTCCACTTGACAAGTAAAATCGTCTGGCATTAGACAGAGTAAAATACTAAAGTCTGCTTCGTCGAAAACGAACGATACAGTAGGCAAAGAGTTAAAGTGCTTATGAAATTAAATTTTGTATTGCTTCGTTTGAAAGAGCATCAAAAAGTAGGACAATATGCAGTTTACCGTTCCTGGATATCTTTTATAGTTCCAGAGTTATAAAGATTTAAAGATGTCAAAATGAAGAAAAAATATGGCAAACAAATTGCTGATTCAGCACAAATTGTGACGTCATGTGGTTTGCATGTTAATTTGGTGAATGTTTAAATGAACTATAGGTCAGTTACTATATAGAGCAAGATGAAACACAGTTGATAATATCACCAATTTTGTTGTCAAGGTAACATTGTTGTAAAAGTAGCGTGCTGCGTAGGCAGTGTAGAAACAACAATCGAAATATAGTAAGGTTAGATATACTGCCGAAACAGAGAACGTAGGAATCTAACGTTTCGAGCGAAACGTGAGAAACACTGTTGTACCCAGGTCCCTTGCACGGATTTTATAAAACACCATGTATTTATCTCTGTGGGCATAATTTTCAAATTTTTATAGTATAAACGTATTTTAGGCATGCATAGGTATGACAAGCACATATCTGATATTATTTTATCCTTATCAGGACAGAGAAGGTGGTTTATATATAAAATCCGTGCAAGGGGCCTGGGTACAACAGTGTTACCTTGACAACAAAATTGGTGATATTATCAACTATGTTTCATCTTCCTCTATATGTGTGCAAAGGTTCATTTGATTCTGACACATAGTAACTGAGCTATAGGTCATTTAAACATTCACCAAATTAACATGCAAACCACATGATGTCACAATTTGTGCTGAATCAGCAATTTGTTTGTTTCATTTTGACATCTTTAAATCTTTATAACTCTGGAATTATAAAAGATATCAAGAAACGGTAAACTGCATATTGTCCTACTTTTTGATGCTCTTTCGAATGAAGCAATACAAAATTTCATTTCATAGGCACTTTAAGTAGGACCCTCGCAGAACAACTTGCATGTTATAAAAGTACAGTGAAAATCACACTTGGTCTTTATATCACTCTTACCTATCGTTGAACCAACTGGCAATCTGGCGTTGGGTATCATCTCGTCACCATTAGGCCACTCGATCAACAATTTACTGGGAAGTCTACAATTTACAAAAAAAAAAAAAAAAAGAAAAAACTATTTCAAGAGAAGTTTTATAAGCACAAGACTGACAAATATATTTTTATTCTACCCACAGGGATTGTTTGAAAATACTAATTTAAAATTTAAAAAAAAGAACATTATTCATTCTGCCTATATCTGGCTGGCCCGCCTGCAAAACGTCAAATGATTGCAACCGACTAATAGCAGATTGCTAGACCTAGATTGTTTGAATTAATATGGATTGAAACACCATAATTCAAATTAATTTAAAGAAAACACCAAAAAGCGAATGGCACAAGCTATTAGCGCACTGCTTCTCACCACATTAGCTTCGTGTGAGTAGCTTGTTCGCAGAGCCCACGTTCCCCACCCGGGAAACGAGATACTCTGGGATAATCTTTTTCAAATCGTTACGTTATTGGCTGAATAGTGAGCATGAGTTGGTCTGAAGTGAAGTAGAATTAATAAAACCAAAATAACAAAGATGTCGGACGACAAGACTCCAGTGAAGACGTTGCCGCGATCGATATCTTCGCCGTATGTGTGTAGATGCTGTAATTCGAGCTTCGCCAGCAACCCCATTGACTTGCTTGAGGAAAAGTCAAACAAGGAGAACATACTATCCAGATTCCACTCGGATATTTACGCATGCGTACCTCAACCGGAATAACAAGAATCCTGTGATTTGAAACGGATTATCCCAGAGTCTCCCGTTTCCCGGGTGGGGAACATGGGCTCTGGGAACGAGATTGTCCTGTGACTCGAGGGTTTTTCACCGGCTTCACCAGTTTCCCTCCCTTCGCAAAATCAACACCATAGTTCCCCCATAATTCTACAAACGGTAGTTCCATCAAGGGAGTGAGGGCCATTGGGTTATCAGTATCTAAATACTGTCATTTGTTACCCTCAATAAATAAAGTCGCTTTTTTACGTCTAGCAGTCATGTAATGCTACTAGAGTCCACTGCCTCCTCCACAGGCCCTATTGCATCATGGACAGGTCACACACTGGCAAAACTTGGCACGGAATAAATGTGCATAATTAACTAACATTGTTAATAGCCATGGCTATATCCGAAGATTTTGAAAGCCATTGAAGACTTATGACATACGAATCCTAGCTTTAAAATGCAGGAATTGTTGAAGAAAGCAATTACGGTTGAACTTTGTCAACTTTCGGTCGGAATAATCAACGAAAATACACTTTAGTCTACCCAGAGTCAGAGACAGAGACTCTTTGGTTTATACTTTTTCGGTTTCCACAACAACTGAAACTTGAATTACGCTACACTATAGCCTACAATTGAACAAAATTAAATCTCATTAACTCTTGGTCAGTTGACAGTCTTCGATAGCTAAATAAACCAAAAAACAATACGAAAAACCTGTTATTTTCCTGACCGTCGAATTTGCTTTTGTTCGGCAGATATTTCCCCCTTCAATTCCTTTTTGTCGCTAAAAATATTATCGGCAGAAGGTCGGTAATTCTAAAACATACTGGTTTCTTCATTGTCATGATCTGTAAGAACGTTTAGACCGAATTTTAAAGAACTTGGACGTACGTTTGTCGAACAGCGGCCGGAAAAAATTTGCAGGCCCTCTCAAAACTATCGCCTCTAGGGCCTAGTCTCGCTGTGCAAAATGGGATCAGTCACCATTTTGTTTACAGGATCTGGCAGGCCCTCTCAACAGTGTGACCTGTCCATGATGCAATAGGGCCTGTGGAGGAGGCAGTATAGTCCACTTTGGAAAAGACTGGCGCGAGTTAAATCTCATTAACTCTTGGTCAGTTGACAGTCTTCGATAGCTAAATAAACCAAAAAACAATAAGAAAAACCTGTACTTTCCTGACCGTCAAATTTGCTTTTGTTCGGTAGATATTTTTTCCTTCAATTCCATTTTGTTTACAGGATCTGGCAGGCCCTATCAAAAGTGTGACCTGTCCATGATGCAATGAGGGCCTGCGAAGGAGGCAGAACTCGGGCCAAGTTCAGCCCAAAACTTTCCTACAGGATCCACCACTATTTCCAGGTCTCATTACTCGTACGTATTTTTTTTAAAATTAAATATATTGTTTTTCAACACATTGTCAACATTTTCATACAATAGGCATTTCCCGCAACATCTCGAGTGTGAGAATATGTACATTTAATAAGATATTTTGAGACCACAAGTGTTATAGTAGTACAATATATATTTATAGAACACTCACTTCGCTTCTTCTTCTGCAATAAATTTCTTCAATCCTTCAACTGAAGTATTCCGATCCAACTTGGCAAGTGGAAATACCTTTTTGTCCCCATACAGTGACTTTGGTTCCTAAAATAAACAAAACTAATGACGAAGTTCTTCATGGAAATAGCCTTGCAAAAAAAACACTCGCAAACTCCAGTATATCAGAACATTGTAATGAAATGTAACGTAATGCGCAACCTCGTTCCCAGGGCCCAGTGGGGTAACTCCTATAGGCGCTGCCCGGCAAGAGCCGGGGGCCCCAGTTACAAGGGGGCCTGAGCCAGGATGTTGGATGTCCTTTATGGGGATTCCGACATTCCGTCATTTTCACGTATTTGTTGGGAAATCGCAGAAATCGCCGAAAATGCACTTCTGGGGCATGTGAAATTCGATTCGGGGGCTTCGCGCCCTTGGCCCCCCGGGACCGAGGGCCCTTTTTACTTTGGGCCAGGGGCACCCTAGCCCAAAGTTACGCCACTGCCAGGGCCTTTTTGAAATTGGTAGGGTGGGAAAAGGCCCTGCCATCGGCTGGTCACAGCACCCAGATATACTGTGTGTAATAAACTAGCAATTTAATTTAGTATGCAAAATCATTCGGAGTAATGGCGGTCCCGTGGGAGAAGTTCATTGTAATGGGCGGTCTTATTGGTTCCGTTGACGGTTCCGCTGAAGCTATTTGATTATAACTGGCACAAAGTTATGCATAATTACGTTTTCTGAGGAATGTTTAAGAAAAGCAATCAACCAGTGAAAATGCAGAGTCCACCAGCCGATGCCAGGGCCTTTTCCCACCCTCCCAATTCCAAAAAGGCCCTGGGAACGAGGTTGATGTAATGCGATGTAATGCAATGTAATGTAATGTAATGCAATACAATGCAACAATGTAATGTAATGTAATGCAATGCAATGTAATGCGATGTAATGTAATGCAATACAATGCAACAATGTAATGTAATGCGATGTAATGTAATGCAATGTAATGTAATGCGATGTAATGTAATGTAATGCAATGCAACAATGTAATGTAATGTAATGCAATGTAATGTAATGTAATGTAATGCAATGCAACAATGTAATGTAATGTAATGCAACAATGTAATGTAATGCAATGCAATGTAATGCAATGTAATGCAATGTAATGTAATGCAATGCAACAATGTAATGTAATGCAATGCAATGCAACAATGTAATGTAATGTAATGCAACAATGTAATGTAATGTAATGCAATGTAATGTGATGCAATGTAATGTAATGTGATGCAATGTAATGTAATACAATGCAATGCAACAATGTAATGTAATGCAATGCAATGTAATGTAATGCAATGCAATGCAATGTAAAGTAATGTAATGTAATGCAATGCAATGTAATATAATGCAATGCAATGCAACAATGTAATGTAATATAATGCAATGCAATGCAACCATGTAATGTAATGTAATGCAATGCAATGTAATGCAATGCAATGTAATGCAATGCAATGTAATGCAATGTAATGCAACGCAACAATGTAATGTAATGTAATGTAATGTAATTCAAGAGCAAACTAATCAAGTTAAACTGTTCAAATAGTAAATAAAGAAAAATGAGAAAATAGCAATTCTTCTCTTTAGATCATTATCTTGTTTAACCATGTAAAAAGGTCAAAATGTCAAACTGGTCGACAAACAAAGAAGATCATTCTGTGTGCTCTACCTGGATAATCTCCATTTCTCCTCCAGTGGCAAAGACATCGCCATCATGGTCTCCAAACAGCAGAAATCTTTGAATTGTTCCACACACAGTAGGAATGCTTCGCTGCGTCTTAACCTAAAAAAATGCAATAAAAGTTCGACCTGTTTTATTTCCTACTGTTTGGTCTTCCATTAAAATTGCACTAAAAGAATCATCATAACTACCACTATGCACCACCAACACCACCACCACAACCACCAAAATCACCACCACCACCACCACCAAAATCACCACCACCACTACCACCACCACCACAATCACCATTATCACCACCACATCAATCACCATCACGACCACCAACACAACCACAATCACCACCATGACGACCACATCCATGATTATCATTACAATCAGCATCCATTAATTAAACCGCTATTTGCAAAGTTCTTTCAGGTATAATACTGAAAAAAAGTTTTTAGGATCATCACCATTATCACCATCACAATCACCACCATCACAACCATCATAACCACCATCATCATCATCATCCTCAGTATCATTGTTGCTGTTTTTGTAACCGTGTTGTCGTTGATATGATCATCAGAGCCATTCTTACCAACTTTCCAGCTTCAAAAACCTTCCCATCCCATTCAATGCTGTGAAACACACACCAAGGAGACTGACGATGTTTTTGAAATTCTGTTCTTTTAATAGTGCCTTTGAAATTAGAAAACTTCACCTAAAAATAAAATAAACACCCAGTCGGTTATAACATCAAACGCAATTTCATATTATTATACACAGTAAGTAGTGGGATTGCTGCTGTACAGCAGCGGAGGGAGGAAAACCGGAGAACCCGGCGAAAAACCCTCGAAGCACAGGAGAGATCAACTACAACTCTACTCACACGAGTTCCAAGCTCGACAATGGGGTCATTCCCAAGCGGTCACCCATCCAAGTACTAAGTGCTTAACGTTTGGTGAGAGGCAGCGCGCCAACAGCACACGCCACCCGTGCATGCATGCTACCCTGATAATGTCGAAGAGCTTATCAGTATTTAGTACACAGAATCTGTATTCCTACAGTATATTACTGGTAATTCTAGTATAGTGTCATAAAAAACAGTATTCATTTGTGTCTTTTGCGCAATAATTGACAGTTGGGGAAATGCTTGTTTATAAGCAACGCTTTTTAGTATTGAGGGGAGCACGGGTGGCGTGTGCTGTTAGCGCGCTGCCGCTCACCAAAAAGTTAAGCCCGGTTAGACGTGGTTAGTACTTGGATGGGTGACCGCTTGGGAATGACCCCGTTGTCGGGCTTGGACTCATGTGAGTAGAGTTGTAATTGATCTATCCTGTGCTTCGAGGATTTTTCGCCGGGTTCTCTGGCTGCAAGTAAGGACGATTAGTCACCCAGTCCTTTTATCCTTTTACATTAAGATGGCTCGATAGGAAAAAGCTATAAACAATCAGATTTTTCCCTCTAAAACGTTTCACGGTGTAGATTCGTACTTCGTTCTAGTTCCTTGCAGACCTAGTGCTACTCTTGAGTTTGGAAAAATATTAGACAGCCCACTGTTTCAGGAGGGGAGAAATCTTTGTTCTAGCCCAAAAATTATAATTTGCATGAAATTTGCATATTACAATAAATGTGATTTGTCCAGATACACAGATGCTGCAAGTGTAAAGCTTTTCAATTATCAGCACTGACACTAGGGCTATGGAAGGAACTAGCATGAGGCACGAATCTACACTACAAAACGTTTCAAGGGGAAAATTCAAGCCATCCTAACGAGACAAATACACCTCGTATATTTCAAATTTCTGCAGGTTTGGACTGGCCATTGTGCCACTTTCCCTTGGAAATAGGCAGCTATTGTTGTACAATACTCAACCATTGTTCTAGAGCAAGATGGCACCATGATCAGTCCAAGCTTGAATTTCTGACACTCATTGGCCGTACGGTAGTTCTTCACTTAGTAGAAAAGTATCGTATCGGTTATCCGATCGGTCAGACGATTTTTGCCACTAGTGAAAAATGTCGTATAAGCGTTCTCATTGGCTAGCAATGTTCCCACTATGTATATATAATAATTTGAAATTAAGAGAGGATTTAAGACAATAATAATAATAATAATAATAATAATAATAATAATAATAATAATAATAATGTCGAGCTTTGAATTTATGTGAGTAGTTGATCTCTCCTGTGCTTCGAGGGTTTTTCGCCGGGTTCTCCGGTTTTCCTCCCGCCGTAAAATCAACACCTAAAATCTTAGCTGTGATCCGTGGTCTGAACTGTGTCGTATGGCGGCTGCCTGGAGCGCCTTTGACATGCCTCGACACGGCCACGTTGATCTGCGTCCTTCGCAATTCAGCCGCTGGCTGCAAGTAAGGGTGATTAGCCTCCCAGTCCTTCCTTCCTTCCTTCCAATAATAATAATAATAATAATAATAATAATAATAATAATAATAATAATAATAATAATAATAATAATAATAATAATAATAATAATAATAATAATAATAATAATAATAATAATAATAATAATAATAATAATAATAATAATAATAATAATAATATAAAAATCTGACTGCCCCAATCGTGAATCGAACCCAAGGTCTTCGAATCAACGCATTAGTCAGGACAGGACAGTCAAAAGACAGGACATTCAGATCAGGACGATCAGAAGTCAGGACAGTCAGAGATTTTCATATCTCTACAGGAAGACATCTCATCTTCACGAGGTAGAGCAGAACCCCTCGAACGACTTCCTCAAGTAGCAGAGTTACTCCCAGCTCTTGTATACAGGAGGCTTCATAACAATTTTAATTGCTACTTGAGAAAGTCGTTCGAAGGGCTTCGCTCTACCTTGTGACAATGAGATGTCTTTCTGTATAGACTTGACAAGAACTCTCGGACTGTCCTGACTAGTGGTGTGCGTCGGATCGGATTGACCCCTTATAATTCGAGGGTTTGCCAAAACTGTCAATCCGAATCCGATCCGATGCCAAAAAATCGTAGTCCGATCCGATCCGAAAACAGCTGCTCAAATCCGATCCGATCCGGTCCGAAAAAATCAAAACACCGGATATACGTTGCAATAGTTGCGCAAACTTTCCGAAAAGAAAACCAATGAACAAATAAATTTAAGAAAACTACTATACAACAATCATCTTATGCAATAGTAACGTTCATATGTTGTGCAATGTGCATACAACTAGTGAATTTGTTAATTTTGTGACAAAAACAATGACAAAAGTGAATCTGATGCGGGTAAAAAGTGCAAAATCCGATTCGATCCGCTCGGAGAAGAGAAGAACAAAATCCGATCCGATCCGATAAAAAAAGAACAAAATCCGATCCGATCGATAAAAGTTTAGTCCGAATCCGATGGGATTCGGATCGGATCCGCACACCTCTAGTCCTGACCGTCTCTCAATCAGTGAGCTCTATATATAACTGGAGTGATATCTGCTGTTCATTCACCAGACAAAGATTGAAGCCAAACATGGCGGACATGTAGGCCTAAAGTACGTATAGTTCCAGTCTCCTACGCGGTCTTTTGACTGGATCAGACTTGACCCGACCGCGTAGAAGACTGGAACTATACGTACTTCAGGGCCAAAAGGATCGCCGGCTCTGGGAACAAGATTGGCCACAAAGATATCACTCCAGTTATGTAATAGAGCTCACTGGTCTCAATCACTGATCTCAAAAGAAGACTGGATAGTGCAACCTATTGGCCACTGGTTCATAAAATGAAGCCAGCTAAACAAAAGAAATCCGCCATTACTAAGGGACCAAACATGCTGAAAAATGTCCTTCTGTCTTCTTAAATCGTCTTCTGTTCCTAAAAAGAATATTGAACTAGATTGGATTTCAAAGATTCAGCATCTCATTCAACAAAATGTTGATATCGGTGCGAGAATACGCTAGAACGACCATCACTTGGTCCCTAAGTAATGGCTGACTTCCGGCTTCATTTTTTAAACAATAGATACTTAATCCAGTATTATTTCGAGATCAGTCGTCTCAATAGCTCAATAGAGGGACTTTAAGATGTACGACGTCGACCTCAGCCACGACGTCCTCTAAATAAAAGAATTATTTTTGCAAAACAAATAGAATGAATAATTTTTAGACCCAAGAGTAATCTCAACACCTCGTCCTCGTTCTTTCTACAACGCCACTTAGAGCATTTTCGCGTCTTCAGGACGACGTCGACGGCCAAAAGATGAGAACTGTTGCTTGGGATTGACTTCAATACAGACACTACAATCATTTTAGCAATACTGGGGCGTTTTGGAAGTCATTAAATTAGCTTCAAATATCAAATATAATAGTTAGTTAACCGTGACTTCTTTAAATTGTAAAACTTATCTTGCGTTTTAACCGCCGTCGTCGTCCTAGTAGAGAGCTTAAGCATATTAGGCGTTTTTGAGACACGGACGGTGACCGGAAGAACAGGAATACAATACAGAACTACTGAACCGCGTATTCTTTGAAAAGACTTTTTACCAAAACAAAGGCTATGAATAATCACATATCTAAACTGTTAGCTTATAAGCTTAAATTTCATCTTTATTCCTTTATTTTATATTGTAATGTAATGAAATTATCCCCCTTAAAATACAAGTTTCAGTCTACTTTAAAAGTATGTCTCATTGTAGTAAAACAACGATGACAGGCCTCAACGTTCTAGAAGTTCCCGTCGTCTCAAGAACGTGAAAATGCTCTCAATGACGTCTTGTGTAGAACGACGACGGCGTTCACTTTGCTCTTGGAATTTTAAATTGCTCATAATCATTGTTTTGAATGAAAAATGCTATTGAATTACAACGTCGTCCGTGGCTGTAAAACGTCTGTTGCTTAAGCTCTCTAGCATCTTAAAGTCCCTAATTAGCTTAGATGGTCAGAGCGCTGATACGTTGATTCGGAGACCTTGGGTTCGATTCCCAGTTGAGGAAGCCAGATTTCTTATATTATTATTGTATAATAAATTGAATTCGAGCTCAATCATACTTGTTTGTCATGAGAATCGTGACATTCTCTGACCCACTCATGAAACGCTCGTGAAACTTGTGCTCTTTGTTCCTGGTGAAAGAGAAATACAGAACACTATTAAAGAGAACGATATTCAAGTCTTTTGTCAACCAACCTGGACTCCCACACAAAAGTGCTTCAAGTTTGATTCTACCAGTCCTAGAATTTTCTCTTAGTAATTATTATAAGCAATAACATGACTTGAGGGAAATTGCGGCCCAAGGACTTTAACAAATCTTCCCAAGGCAAAGGGGAAATTTAATCGCTAATTTCCCTCAAGTCATGGTATTAGTTTGTAATATTATGATCGCCGAGGAAAACTTTGAGAATCTTACCAACAGGAAATTTACACGGTTGATCAGAGAAATTGCATCTAATTTTCCCGTGCATGCGGATGAGGAAAATATATGCAAGTGGGAAATTTAGAAGAAGACAAAGGATTTCTTTGTCTTCTAATTCTCCCTCATCAACATGCACGGGAAAATTAGAAGACAAAGGATAAATTTCCCTCTTGCATGAGCGATGAGGGAAATACGAGGTTTACATTCCCTCGGAGAACAAAAGAATCCGAGGCGATCATGGTATTACCTCAATAATTTAACCATGCTCAAATAATTTATATCAAACAAAGTGTGTTGCTTGCTTGCAATAAAAAAACACCAACTTTATTTCTAGCAGTGATATCTAAGCTATTTTCCCTAGAGGTCCAGTAAGGTCCATCCCCCATTGGTCCAGTGTTACTACAGGTGGAAACTGGAGGAAATTAAACTAACTTTATTTATAAGTAATATTGGGCATTTCACTCGATTACATAGCATGTTCTAAGGATATTGGGTGAAGGAAAATTCGAGTGTAGAATATATACATTTTAAGACCAAAGCGGGACCAGTTGCGAAGAATGCAACTACACAGGCCTTCCGGCAGGAATTGAACCCACGACCTTGCGATTCTAGTGCAATGCTCTGACCACTGAGCCACGGAGGGCGTTGCCGAGAGCTTGATCGCGAGTTCTGTATATAAAATAAGGTGGTAATGCCAGGAGAGAATTGGGTATATTATAATACCCAATATTACTTATAATATACCCAATTCTCTCCTGGCATTACTACCTAGAATCGCAAGGTCGTGGGTTCAATTCCTGCCGGAAGGCCTGTGTAGTTGCATTTTTCGCAACTGGTCCCGGTTTGGTCTTTAAATGTATATATTCTGCACTCGAATTTTCCTTCACCCAAAATCCTTAGAACATGCTATATGCCCAATATTACTTATAATATAACTTTATTTATACCGGATAACGCTATCAGTCATATCTGAACTGTTTCCCCAAGACGTCTAGTAAGGACCATTCCTCATTGGTCCAGTATTATACCACAGAAGAAAACCAGAGAAAACTAGTATTACTAACTTTATTTATACTAGATAACTCTATCAGTCATATCTAAACTGTTTTCCCTATAGGTCCAGTAAGGGCATCCCTCATAGTTCAGTGTTACTACTGGAGGAAACCAGAGTAAACTAAACTAACTATATTTATATTGGATAACTCTATCAGTCATATCTAAACTGTTTTCCCTATAGGTCCAGTAAGGGCACCCCTCATAGTTCAGTGTTACTATTGGAGGAAACCAGAGTAAACTAAACTAACTATATTTATATTGGATAACTCTATCAGTCATATCTAAACTGTTTTCCCTAAAGGTCCAGTAAGGACCATCTCTCATTGTTCAAACGTTACTACAGGAGTAAACTGGAGTAAACTAAACTAACTTTATTTATACTGGATGACTATCAGTCATATCTAAACTGTTCTTCCTAGAGATCTAGTAGTTTGGGCCCTCCCTCATTAGTCCAGTGTTACTACAGGAAGAAACCGGAGAACGGAGAAAACTAAGTGGTTTTCAGACTCATATTACCTGCCCCAACACAACTCTGTTGAATATGGTATTCTTGTCTTTAAGTTTCACTTCCAAATCAATAAACGTCAGTTTATTTGTGCTAACTTGAAACGTGTCGTTTGTCCACAGAGCGCCAGAGAATCTAAAACATGATAAAATTTAATGGTAGTCAGCGAATGTCACCGGAAGTTCTTTCGAGATAAGTCGGAGGAAGAAAAATACATAAAGACATGAGCTTGGCCGCGTAGTCGGTTTGGGTTCTTGGGAAGACTGGGGAGAGGCTGGAAACGAGAAGGCCTAGCAAGATTCGTAAAAAGGTCCTGCCCAGAATCATTCTGGCCCTTCGAGTGTTCCTGGGATCTAGCGTAGCGACAGTATATTATATAAAAAGCATAAGGATGTCTGCGAAGATTTTACCAAAGATCCTGGCGATCGAAAGAAGGAAATTATGGAATATATTCCAATTGGAGCTCGAAATGAAAATTTAACTGTTTAACTTTCAACTTTTGGCGGTTGCAGAAGGAAAGCTAGTGATAAGAAAGCTAGGCCAGTGAACCTTCGTCGATCCGAGGTGAGTAGGCTTGTATTATTTTATGCAGATGGAAATAGTAAGTGTCGGGAAACACTTAGGACGTCATAAAATCACAATTCTTCCTCAATAAACAACCAAGCTGTAAAGTGAAAGTGTTTACGAATTTTGCTAGGCCTTCCCCAGCGGGTCCGTTCGGATCACTTCCGAAACGTGTCAACCGAGGAAGGCCTAGAAACTAGGCTACATAAAGACATAAACAGATTTACCTATAATAACATTCCAGTGGGACACTGGCCCTCTTTGGTGGACAACACCAGTCAAGACTAAAATATAAAATAAACAAAAAACAACTGTTAGTAGTTATCATGCGGTATAGTGCTTTATTATATGGCACAAGTTACTTCCGTTCAAATCGTGTGTTCTCATTGGCTGAAACGTGTCACGTGACGGTCGATACTTTTCTGTAATCGACCGGTCGATTACGGATTTTGGCAGACATGTTGTTTGCAACTAAACAATGAACGAAAACCGCAAAAATTTTGTGAATTCAATAATCTGAGGACCAAATTATGTATGAGTGGGACGATGAGCAATCTGGCAGTGAGTTTTAGGGTTCCGAAAGCGATGATAACAAGAGCAACAACATTGAAAACGATGAGTCTATGTCACACGCTCGAGGTCACACTATTGACAAGGTAATGTAAGATGCGTTGTTTCAAAATGCCATATAATAAACCTCTTATTAAAGGGCAACTATACATTTCCAGGTTATTCTATTTTCCGTTAAAGTCGGAAAACTTCAATCTAAAACCGAAGAAATAATTGAAACCAGTCACTCTGTTCCACTTTTATGAACTGTCTAAGTTTGAGTTTTTGCTCTTTTTGCTAAACTCGTGTGAACGACGACCGCGTCGAAATAAAGACTGGTACTAGTACTTTGTGATGTCATACCGGTAATAAACAACAAGGTGATTGGTGGGTTTTACCGGTATGACGTCAAAGACAATGAAGTACCCATTCTCCAAGAAACGCGGTCATGGTAAATTCTTTGCTTTACCTCGAAATTCATATTTTTCTTTACTTTTTTGCTAAGTTAGATGATAACCCTCTCAGAAGAAACACATGTAGATTTTCAAGTGATTATATTTGACAATATCAAAGACATAACTTTTTTCAATAACTCATTACGCACGTGCGACGTCAAAATGTTTAATTTACATATCAAACAAACTGAAATATCTCAAAAACGAAGCAAGGAAACGAAAAACTGCAAAAGATGTTACTTTGTCATTTTAAGTGTTCTTTCAAATAAGACAAACTTAATTTTCGTTTCATAAGAACTTTAAGACTTTTTTATCAAGGTCTGTTTTAAGTATATCAACAACCCTTCCTTACTGGCATAATGCACTGTATGTTCCTGGAAAAGTGGGATTTGACAGTATAGACTATTAAGCTCAGTGTTTATTAAAGCTAACTTCAGCTTTAATTTTTTTAATAATCCCCTATTAAGCCCCTCTCTGGGTCCTGAAATGAAATAACCCCCCCCCCCCGTTGAGATAGAGTTTTCACGGTTCATTATATATTATGGCTGGTTCTTTCACGGCAACCAGTGTCAGATTAACCTTCCCAGGGCCGGGGGCAAAAATATTTTAGGGCCGGTCACAAACTGAGAGCCATCCCCGGAGTACAGTGAGCTGAAAGCGTAGGTTGGTCGGATCATCGGAGGTTCGTACTTAGGCTGCCTCAGGCGCCACTCCCCTCCCGCTTTCAAACAGAAGGGGGGCCGTGGCTGAGATAGCGTGTGATTTTCTCTCAGACTAGTTCGGACTTTCAAAGAGAAACTGCATAATTTTTTTATTCACTCATTTTTATGGGCCGGTCAGAATCTGGGGCTGGGGGCAAATGCCCCCTTTGCCCCATAGGTAATCCGCCACTGACGGCAACAGCTTTATTTCGTAAATAAACAAGTCATACCAGTCAATGGACGTGTACGGAATCAATCGTCCATTCCAGTAGCATTCAAATATTGGTTTATTTCCTCTTGGCGCACGGCTATCAACCACTGAATCATGATCGTCGGTATCATCTGGCTCTTCAAAAGAAAACACAATTATATACAACATTATTTATCAACTCAGCAACGACAACGCCAACAAACACCGCCATCACAACGCCTAACGCCGCACCAAAGACAACAGGGACTTTAAGATTCAGGCTCGATGACGCGCCTTAAGAACAAAATTGAATTCTTAATGAAAACAAAGTGAATGAATACTTTGTAATCCCAAGAGTAGATAGCAATACCGTCCTCGTTCTGTGAACAACGCCACTCTCAGCATTTTCACGTCTTCAGAACGACGCGAACACGCAGAGAAGTCAGAGCTGTTTCTTAACGTTGACATCAGCTCAGACACTACAGCCGTTTTAGCAAAAACTGGAGCGTCTTAAAAGTCATTAAACAAGCTTAATTAAACATGAAATATGGCAGTTAATTTACCGTGTTTTCTTTTAAATGCATTGCTTTTTAACGTTTTTAAGGTCGCGTCGTCGAGCTAGGCGCGTCGTAGATCTTAAAGTCCCTAACAACGACGACAACAACAACAACAACAACAGAAACAGTGCAACAACAATGCAACAAGCAAAGCAACAGCAACATAAATGTAACAACAATAAGCAACAACAACACGACAAACAAACAACCAAACAAACAAACAAACACACACACACAAACAAACAAACAAACAAACAAACAAACAAACAAACAAACAAACAAACAAGATCTAGCCTATTACAACGGAAGAAACACATACTTGCAAGAAGAGATGACTGTGGGTATGTTTCTCTGTCGTACAGGAAAGGATGATAGCGAAGCAACATAAATGTAACAAGAAGCAACAACAACAACACGACAAACAAACAAACAAACAAACAAACAAACAAACACAATCAAACAAACACACAAACAAACAAACAAACAAACAAACAAACAAACAAACAAACAAACAAACAAACAAACAAACAAACAAGATCTAGCCTATTACAACGGAAGAAACACATACTTGCAAGAAGAGATGACTGTGGGTATGTTTCTCTGTCGTACATGAAAGGATGATAGCGAAGCATTCCTTCCACGACACCTCCACCTTCACAGTGAGCTCGGAACTCGAATGCTGAAGCCGCTGACCTGATAAACTGGGATTGCAAATCGTTATCAATCTCTTTCAAAGTTTTGCGTTTCGGTTGTTTGCCTTTTTCAAATAGGACCACCTGAAGATAAGAATGTTTAGTTTAGTTTAGTTTAGTTTAAGTTTAATGAATTTTCGTCGCTGATACAATAAAAAGACAATCTGTAAATAAATAGTATAACTAATAAATAGCAACAGGAGAAAGCAACAGAAATTTCCCAATTGATAGCTTAACCCTTAGGACACAAAAATAAAAATAAAATAGAAATAACATAAAAGTTCATATCACAACACTAACTTAATAACTAAGATCAGTTATGCTCCTGGTAAACAATATTATTATATGGCTGGGCTTGTTTTCGGGTCATTACGCCAAACGGCGCACGCTGATTGGTTCGGAAAAAGCCGTAATGTCCTCTTGGCACTGTGAGAGGGCATTACGTCCTTTTTAATGACCTGCAGGTTTTGGCGGGAAAATTACTGAGTTGATTTGAATGAAAATAAAAGCGAATTAGATATATTCGTTGGAAAATTTTGAACAATAATACGTCCTGAAATATCAGTGTTTCTTTTTATAAAAACTTCTTATTTAAAAGCGCGAAAAATAAAAGCCTAACAGGTGTAAACATGAAGCGAAACGAACAAGCTCAAAAGTAAGAACTAAGGTGAACAGCGTCACCTGATCAAGACAAACGTAGAACTAAAAACAGATAAGAAAACAAACCAAAAGCCATATAATAAAAGGCTTATTAACCTCGTTTTCTCGGTCTGTACGGGAAAGTATTTGCCCTCGGTTTCTCTCGCACAAACCTCGCTCCTTCGTCGCTCGGTCTGTACGAAAACCTCAGGCAAATACTTTCCCGTACAGACCTCGAACTCGGTTAATAAGCCTTTAGTAATGTTCAA
Source organism: Paragorgia papillata (assembly GCA_035771165.1). NCBI lineage: Eukaryota > Metazoa > Cnidaria > Anthozoa > Scleralcyonacea > Coralliidae > Paragorgia > Paragorgia papillata. The sequence goes on along the minus strand of JAWNZC010000314.1, from coordinate 2,766,221 downwards.
ATTTGATTTTATAGTGATCCTTGATTTTTCTTATGAAAGTAGATAGGAGATCAGTACGTTTCAAATCAGGGGGGAGGTCATTCCAGAGGACCGTAACTCTAAGAAAGTATGAATTCTTAAAGTAGTCTTGTCGAGCCATCCTGACGTAGTAATTGAGATGAGAAGAACCACGGGTATTATAGCGACTTGAGGTTGTGTGTTGTTGTAGGAAATGTGAGTGATCAATATTTGTTTTAATTACATGGGCCGGGCTGAGTTTACGAAACGATGACATGGAGCGGGCTAGCCCGGTAAGCCGGGATGAGTTTTGAATTGACGTGGATGATTTCAGGCCGAAATTCACAATTATCAAGTAAATAAGGGCAAAGTTACGTTAGTTTTACTTCAGTTTTACACCAATTAGTCTATTATTTATTTGTAAGCCCATCGTTAATAAAAAGATTGTTCTAGTCTTAGCTAACCCACGAAAGTGTCTTCACGAAGACTATTTTAATTTATTAAAGTGTCACTAAGATGAAAAAATCGTGAATCTAGTATTGATACGAGTAAACTATAATTTCCAAATTAGGAATACCGCGTTTTCAGTCTCGAGATATTTAAGTTTCTGAAACATGTAAATTAAGTACCTCGCGACGTCATTTTCTCACACAGGCAAAAATAAGATTTACAAAATGAGTATCTGAAACTATGAAGTAGAAATAATTCAAACTTCAACTTCATAGTTATTATATAAGATATTAGTCATTTTGTAAATCTTATTTTTGCCTGTGTGAGTAAATGACGTCACGAGGCACCTAATTTACATGTTTCAGAAACTTAAATATCTCGAGAACGAGATAATATTTTGAGAAACTGAAAACGCCGGTATTCCTCATTTGGAAATTATAGTTTGCTCGTATCAATACTAGATTCACGATTTTTTCGTCTTAGTGACACTTTAAGTCTTCGCTGTGATCACGAAACACACGAACAACGTTTTGATGTTCTATTTCAGTACCTTTCAGCACTATTTATTCACACAGTCAAGTAAACGAACGAACGCGTATCGAAGCGAGTTCAACCGGGCTAGCCCGGTTGCCATGTAATCGAAATGTTAAAAAAACATGTGTTTTATATATAAAGCGGGCTAGCCCGGTCCATGTAATCACCCTTTAGAAACTGCATACCACTGATCTCTATTTAACAAATAGATTCCATTTTGCAGTTGTCTGTTCAGTTATAGATGCACAGATGACGTCACAACGTGGTAAGAACAAAAAAGTGGCGCACGAGACGTAGTCGAGTGGGTCACTGATGTTCTTACCACGTTGTGACGTCTTCTGTGCATCTATAACTTAACAGACAACAAAAAAATGGAATCTATTTGTTTTATACAATAAAAATTTAAAAGGTCTTTGTCGAAACTCTTGCCGGATTTTGGGGCATGAAGAAGGAAAAATAGGCATGTCCAGACATGCATGTATCTACTGCGTTCAATCATGCCTATAGCTACTATGGTAAAAACAATGTTGTAATTACTGTATGTACTTGTAGTGACCTTGTATTCAGAGCTGAACAAGATTTTTGTCGAAAGGAACTCAGTAAAGCCAGCAAAGCACAGGAGGCTGAGCACTAACAACTCTACTCATATCCGGCACAGAAGCACGAGTCCCAAGCCCATGCAGATATGTGCATGGTCACCCATTCAAATATTAACTCAATCAAATTGGGCTTCACTTAGATCCTCGTGATAATAGCTTGACTATTAAAGCTATGGTGCTATTTAAAACCTATGGTAATAAAGTATGGTTATTGTTTAGTAGGCCAATCAAATTTTAATACAGTACACCAAAAACTCACAAAATTTGACTAAAGTATTTAAATAACTTTGTTGCAACAATTTGTCAAATAATAATGCAATCCAGTTGGTAAGTAAAGGAAAATCGTTTGAGATAACAAGAATCTGAAGTATGACTGCTGTAAAGTTTAGAAATAATGAAGTTGTGAACGAAGATCTCCAGCAATTGTCATCAAAATTATGAAAGCAACTATTGTAAAATGTTATTTAATAGCATAATAATTTCGCTCCTGGACTACCACAGGTTTTGCACATTGTTGGTTGATCATGAAGCTAGTTTTGTTTTCTTAGAAGAAAATTTCATTTCTGTTCAGCAATGCACAGCCTTGTCAGTTTACAAAGCTCGATCAGACTGCTGAGTGCTGAATACATGTAAACATGTTGGCCATATATTATGCCTCGTCTGAATATGAAATTGTCCAAAGACTATTAAGAGGCTTTCAAAATCTTATCATCATTCCAACAACGTCTATAGTACATCACATTTAAAAATTTACTACGATTCAGACTTAAAATACTTACCAAGCTTGTAAAAACGTCTATTCTTGAAATAAATATCCTCGCTCGGCTTGAACTGATTTCGCTCCATGCTGCCATAGCATTGACGTACATGAAGTACTTAGTTTACAATTTTGGCTTCGGCGGTTTGTCGTCAGTCAGTCGTTTAATTCTATGTTTTGATTGGCTCCGAAGGCATTCTTTTGTTAACTTACATTACATTACACCACTCGCACGACAGCAAGGTATCTACTAGCGCATGCGCAGTAGATACAAAAAAGCAAGTCAGCTGACGTGATCTGACGTGATCATGTGTCTGTCCTCTAATAGATCATGGCCAACAACCAATGAAAACACGCATAGCAACCAGGGTATTGTATAAATAATGTTATATAGAGATCAGTGCTGCATTATACCTCGGCCAACTTGTTATCAATGGGGGTGTTTACAGAAAGACGAGCCATCCCGGGCTAACTCACCACACCAACCCGTCTATAAACTTGTCTCTCTAGAATGAATAAAATGTTTGAATCTTGATTGCAATTGTTTTATTCCCGCTACCCTGGTCCCAGAGGTTCTACGCCGCCCGTCCCCCCCCCCCCCCGGCATGCTGAAAGCGGCGAGAGAACCTCTGGTCAAAGACGCCACCAATCTCACTTTCATGTTGTGGTAATCTAAAACCCCCCTAACAGATTTCTTAGCCAATCAGAAAATGGGGTCAAGATCTGACCCTAGCGACTTCATTGGCTTGGAGCGATCAAAGAAACGGGCAGTTCGACCAGAGGTTCTGTCGCCGCATTAGCATTCGGGGGGGGGGGGGGGGGGGGGAGCGGGACCAGGGTGTATTCCAGTCTGTATATTATACAAATTTGTATATTATACAAATTTGTGTATATTATACAAACTTGAACAATGACCGCTCTTTTTGTAGAAAGAATGGAACTGACAAGTCCATTGTTTTGTGTACTCAGCTTGTTTGTAAATATTAAAGTTTGCGTAATATAAGGTTAATGAGTGCAATCAAGCATTTTATAATTCATTTCTGCCACACAGAGAAGCTTTTACACAGAATCTTATCAAATTTCCATCCAATCTTCAACCAAATTAAACCAAAATTTAATGGGTTGGGTAGTACTTTGGTTGTGATGTAATGTAAGGATTGTGTAGAATACTTTGTAAGATATCCTGGTGACAGACAAACAGACAGACAAACAAACAAACAAACAAACAAACAAACAAACAAACAAACAAACAAACAGACAGACAGACAGACAGACAAACAAACAAACAAACAAACAAACAAACAAACAAACAAACAAACAAACAAACAAACAAACAAACAAACAAACTGTTACGGATATGCCTATCCTAAGACAGTTAATTAACTAGACGTTATTTGATCACTGAACTTAAAGTGCCTCAATGGCCTGTGGGATCTTTACATATTTAAATAACTTAGGTTAAAAGAAAATGTTTCCCGAAATTTTGAGTTACAGTGTACGGTCACGTAACAAACAAACAAACAAACAAACAAACAAACAAACAAACAAACAAACAAACAAACAAACAAACAAACAAACAAACAAACAAACAAACAAACAAACAAACAAACAAACAAACAAACAAACAAACAAACAAACAAACAAACAAACAAACAAACAAACAAACAAACAAAGAGAAATACAGACAAACAAACCGAGGTGAAAACATAATAGAGCTAATTATGTTTCCTGCTGTAAATCCAAAACTTAAAAAAAAAAACAGTTATTAAATTCAACACATTTCCAGTGGTCACACAACCTCATAACCCAGCGCCTCTAAACCAAGTGTGAACAAGAGCTATGCAGGGGTTTTAGCCTGATAATTTTCCACATTACTGTTTATAAAATTATACAAACTACTGTATAGCAGTAACTTCAAAGGAGTACCTGGATGTCAAAATTTCTGAAAGGACTAGTGTTTCGTCCTGCTCGTCTTTCATTTCCACGTGGGCCGTGAAGGTAGTAATGATAAATGTGTCTGAAAAAGAATAGAGGCAAAAGGGCTTCATTATTCTACGGAATCAAACGTCATATTATTTTCGAATGTTAATAATTTCATAAGAAAAACACAAAGGCAATCAGAACTAATGTTGGTGATTCTATATATAATGACAAAACGCTCAAAATTTCTCCCCTTATTTTTACGGTTTAGACAACGATATTTAAAATAACCATGGCAATTAAAAAATGGTTCATGGTTTGGCGTGCTCCATCGAGTTATGGGAAGTTGCGAAGCGTAAACGAGTAATTGAGAACTCTCCCAACTTCTCAAGACAAGCGAATCGATAGTTGACGGAGCATGCCAGACCATATAAACGGAGGATGGACTCAAAATAATGATAAACACCGCTTAGATCAACGCATGTCACAAAAAGTGTTCCAGTTGTGTTTTCAGTTTACTGTTTGTTGCTTTAGAATCGCTTTATATTTATTTTAAATATTCCTGGCCTCCATCTAATCTTTGAAATGTTGAGTTAATAACGTAAAATCACCACCATGACGTAAGAATACAAAGCGTAAAGTGGCGAGGGTCAGTAGAAACTATACTAACAAAAACAATTGCGCCGGTCGCTGGAGCTCTCAAACGCGAAGCTTAAACTCTCTATTAACAATAGTTTCCCGCCCTTTTTTGGTCGGGAGCTCGCGCAGGCGCAAAACGTTTGGCAGCGGTGCTACTTATAGAGTACTTACGCTAATTGTTGGCACCAGTTTTCAAAATGCTGTTTCAAGTATAACACATGTGGAATGCTGATGCCAGTGATGACGACACACGTGAAATTGGAGTGTTCTTCCTCTGCTCGGATCAACTGTCGAATATTCTCATCTTCTTCAGATATATGGACACAATCTCCTGGCTAAATAGATTAATAAAGAACAGCTTGTCAGAAAGCAAGAATTTTAAAGATTACTGATCATTTAAAGTGCTTATGAAACGAAAATTAAGTTTGTCTTATTTTAAAGTACTTTTGAAATGACAGAGTAACATCTTTTGCAGTTTTTTGTTTCCTTGCTTCGTTTTTGAGATATTTCAGTTTGTTTGATATGTGAAACTAACCAGTGACATCACAACGTGCATAATGACTTACTGGGGAAGATTATATATCTTTGCTATTATTAAACGGAATCAGTTGAAAATGCATATTTTTGTCGTTGTAAGAGAAAAACACACATAACATTGCTTCGAAGTGATTCCGTCTGATAATAGAAAAGATATATAACCTTTCCCGGTAAGTCATTATGCACGTTGTGACGTCACTGGTTAGTTTCGCTTATAAAACAAACTGTGATATCTTGAAAACAAAGCAAGAAAACAATGTTACTTTGTCATTTTAAAAGTACTTTCAAATAAGACAAATTTAATTTTCGTTTCATAAGCACTTTAAGCCGCTATGAAAGAAGAAGAATTTCAAATGAAGTCGAATCACTGCTGTAGAGAAAAGTTTTCTGACTGCCCCAACCGAGAATCGAACCCAAAGTCTCTGGTTTAACGTACCAGTGCTCTACCACTGAGCTATTGGGACTCCCGGCGCTGAGGCAGTCAGAAATATCCATATATCAAATATCGCGCACATTACTGTAGCTCATCTGGGGATATCTAATCCACCTAAACGAAGAGTTAGGTATCTTTCTCCTGGACGAAGTCGGCTTGATCCAAGCCACCATAAGTCATAAACATTCAGGCTACGTTTACACGGTACCGGACGAATTCGAGACCGGTCTCGAATTCGTCCTATTTCGCCGTGTAAACAGGCGGAACCGTACTAATTCGAAAACGGCTCCGAATTTGTCTTCCGTGTAAACAGGCGGAACCGTTTGTCCTTCAGCAGAATATATATGTGAAGAAGAAGAATTTCAATACAAGCATCAAGAATTTCAGTTTCCGGCCCAATTATGATGCACTATGGGATAGAATCAAAGGTCAAGTGAGCACCAATTAAGTCAGTGCCATTGTTAACAAAGAATATTCATTAGCCACAACAATGGCACTGACTTAATTGGTGCTCACTTGACCTTTGATTCTATCCCATAGTGCATCATAATTGGGCCGGAAACTGAAATTCTTGATGCTTGTATTGAAGTCGAATCACTGCTCTAGAGAAAAGTTTAAAACTTTTCTTAGCTCAGTGGTAGAGCGTTCTATTCCAGGTTGGGGCAGTCAGAAAACTACAGCAGTGATTCGACTTCAATTGAAATTATGATTCTTCACATATATACGCTGCTGAAGGAGAACTGAGTGTTTAAGGTGGCTCCATACAGTTTCTTGAAAAATGGAAAATACAAGTTTGAGAGTCCAAAACACGTGCATAAATAATTCGGGAAAATAATAAAACTAAATGTTATGCATTTGACAATCAAAAACTGTTACCAAATAAATAGCAACATTGTTGCTATGGCAACAATGACGTTTCAAAATGGTTGCCAATAACCCTTCAAACTAATTTAATTCGAAAAAAACTTTGGTGACGCCCATTATTTTTTTTCATTAAAACTTTTCTTGAAGTATGAGTAATCAATAGGCCAATTTTAAAAAAATTCTGTAGAACGAATAATTTCCCCCCCGGAAAAATCATGTTTGTTAATTTTTAAAAAAATTGGATGTACAGAATTTTTCTAAAATCGGCCTATTGAATACTCGTACTTGGCAGCCATTTTGAAACGTCATTGTTGCCATAGCAACAACTGTTGCTATTTATTTGGTAACAGTTTTTGATTGTCAGACTGTTTAACTGTACATAACATTTAGTTTTATTCTTTTTCCGAATTGTTTATGCACGTGTTTTGGACTCACAAACTTGTATTTTCCATTCGTACATATTCTTTACTAAGTTACAGTAATTGCTAAGAGTGGTCGAGTCAGTAAACTCTATATAACTCGAGTTGTACCTTCTGGTCATTGCTCGAGCAAAAATTGAAAGCAAACATGACAAACATCTAGGCCTGAAGTACGTATAGTATCAGATCACGTAGAGGAGAACTAGTCGTACTTCAGGCTAACATGCCCATGGTTGGCTTCAATCGACGAGCCAAAGAAATCACTTTAGTTATATCTAGATCTCACTGGGTCGGTAGTCAATTTATTTTATCCCGGGCGTTCTTTGCCCCTCCCGCGCTCCAATGTTATCATGTCAGCGGTATATGCCCAAAATATTTTATAGCATCGCTTAAAACGAAGACTGGAACACGCGTAGTGCCCGACTATGCATAATTTGCGATATGTGTGAAATATTCAACCGGTTACATATAAGATCGTTGGAGGGGATCGCAGAACGCTCGGGATAAATCGATTTCGCACTGGGTCAAAGATATTGTTATAATTGTATGGAATATATAAGCCACAGTTTTCTTTTGTTTGGTGACGTATATGATGACGTCACAATGACGTCATGCTGACATCGTAGTCAATTTCTTCACAAATAAAATTAAAGGGGATTGGCATTAAAAAATTAAGTTTGTCTAATTTGAAAGAACTCATAAAATTGTAATAGAAGATCCTTTACAACTTTTTCGTATCTTTCTGCGTTTTCAAGATATTTCAATTTGTTTGATATGTAAATGAGATGGTCTCTGACGTCAGGAGTGGGGGTAAAATATTTTCATGCAGAGAAAAATCACTTACATATCTAACGTGAAATGTTCAGCGTCGTAAGGAGTTTTTATGTGCACAGTTTCAAATGATTTCGCTGAACAAACTTAGAGATATAACTGGTTTTGCTACATGTGAAAATATTTTACCCCCGCACCTGACGTCAGAGACCATTCATTTACATATCAAACAAATTGAAATATCTTGAAAACGAAGAGAGATACGAAAAAGTTGTAAATTTCTATTACAATTTTATGAGTTCTTTCAAATTAGACAAACTTAATTTTTAGTGCTATTGCCCTTTAAGTACGTGGTACGAACCCTTCTGTTGTAGATCTCTCCACTGTAAATAGATTCTCTACGTTGCTCTTTTCTCTCAAACTCTTCTTTTGATACACACAGCTCATGAACATCTCCACAGTTACTTGTTTTGGTTATCATCTAAAGAAAGATAACACATAATATACGATACATTTTGTAATGTAATGCAAATCATGAGTAACCTAAGGCTTCACCATGTAACGCGAGATCCCACAATGTATAACGCAAGATCCTACAATGTAACGTGAGATCCTACAATGTTACGTGAGATCCTACAATGTAACGTGAGATCCTACAATGTTACGTGAGATCCTACAATGTAACGTGAGATCCTACAATGTTACGTGAGATCCTACAATGTAACGTGATATCCTACAATGTTACGTGAGATCCTACAATGTAACGTGAGATCCTACAATGTTACGTGAGATCCTACAATGTAACGTGAGATCCTACAATGTAACGTGAGATCCTACAATGTAAAGTAAGGTTTCACAATGTAACGTAAAGTCTCACAATATAACGTAAGGTCTCACAATGTAACGTAAGGTCTCACGATGTAACGTACGGTCTCACAATGTAACGTAAGGTCTCACAATATAACGTAAGGTCTCACAATGTAACGTAAGGTCTCACAATGTAACGTAAGGTCTCACAATGTAATGTAAGGTCTCACAATGTAACGTAAGGTCTCACAATGTAAGATAAGGTCTCACAATGTAACATAATTTCTCGCAATGTGACGTAAAATCTCACAATGTAACGTAACTTCCCACAACGTCTCACATGTATTGTACACACAACATACCCTTGTCGCATTTCCAATGAAAAATGTAGCTTGCTTTCCTCCCACGCCAAACCATGAAATATCACTGTTTAAATATCTCGATACACCCACTGCACTAGGACTTCCAGGGCCCTCGCTGCAAAGTTAATATACAGTAAGTACAGTATATGATACTAGGTTAATAGAGCAGACATTTGGCAAACAGATAGATTAAACAGATTCAGACAATACATGTTGGACCTGTTGAAGACTTGAAGTGTCTGTGAAGCAAAAACACTTTTAGAGGTTTTGAACAGATCAGCATGACATGAGCATTCACTGACAATTTAAGCAAATCTGCTCAATAGTGTTTGAGCTATACACACTCAAACTTTGCCATGGCTTATCCATTTTTAAAGAAATTAATCGCTCGAGTGCTTGAATCCGCTTAGATACGGACATATATATGTGTATATATTTAAGTAATTTTACAGTTATGAGCATTAGTTTTGAACTTATAAACATTAGTATAGGTACTATTAAGCATAGTTATAGGTAATATTTCATACTTGTTTTTTTTCCCTGTTTACCAATCTATTTATTTGCAACTGAAGATGTAGAGCTACCACGTAGAGATGCTTCATTAAATCGTTATTATTATTATTATTATTGATGACGTATCTATATGCAGTTGGACAACTATGCATAACGACATTATTTTAATATTGCGCCAATTTATATTAACTAGATAAATTGGGATTAATGAGAAGCTACATCTTAATATTCTCATGCACGCAATATCACAGTTATGACATTTTCTGCGTTATGCCACTTTTATTGCTCTCAGCAATTTGGCAAAAACAAGGTATTAAAAAAGAAGCGCATACACAAGTTATCTAATACGATTTAATCAAACCGGACATCCCAAGCTTATAAGCACTAAAAGCATGTCAAAAAAAACAAGATAGCTCACTCTGGTTTTGATTGCCTTCGTCAAAACATCTAGTCGAAGTTACCCCACCCACCGCACCCGTTGAGAATAAATACGGAACATTTAGAGTTGTTGTTAAAGAACTTCAATTTGTAATATAGTTTATGGTTGAAATATCATTTAGTTTTTGTGTAATACGAAAAGCGAGGTAAAGAACAAATCCAAAATTGTATATATGTTTTCTTAAATTCTATTAATAAAGCAATCGGGGCGGAAAGTGGTGTCCCCTCGGCCACACTTCGCCCACGGTGAAGCACACACCGGTTTTGTTGTCCTGAAATTTCCTGATATTTCCTGATATTTTATTTAGATTTACTTCAAATTTCCTTGACCCAATTATCGAGCCAAATGAGCCTGCTCGCAGGCTGTATGATTATGAAATTAACAAAAATGATGAAATAGTCCAATAGCGCTTACATTTTTTTTTGTTTTAACTTTTATTTAAAACATTTTAGCAATTGTAAAATACATACTCATATTTTTATAATCATAAGGATGCGTAGAATTAGAGCCCACGAAAATCACTGTGGTATAAACACTAAATCTAAATGTTCATTGGTTCCATTTGTAACCCTACCCCTCCCTCCGACAGTAATGATGGGAAATAGAAACCAGGCCACTTCAGGCGAACTGCGAACTAAATATTCACGTTAAAAAGTTAAAATTTCTTTTAAATTTTCTCGATCTACTTAGATTTTCTGAGATTTCCTGATTTTCCTGAGATTTTAACTCATCCTGAAAATTCCTTTTCAAGTCAAGATTTCCTGAGAATCAGGAAATTTCCTGCAAAGTGGAAACACTGCCATAAGTCCTGTCTTCACCCTGGGGGCCCTTACCTCCAGAAAATCGCACTTTCCGTCACCCAAAAGTTATCCACAAAGATTTGCGCGACTTAAGTAATAAGTTGTACGTAAACATGTAGTGCATGTGGTACGTTTGCAAGCTTGGTGTAATGGAACAGACGTTTGGTGGACGTTCGTCAAGCTCAATTACTCAGGTTCGAACCTTGCAACCTTCTAATGACCGGTTAGACGATCTTAGCTCTCCATCTGAGCCTCAGCTAATAGCGTCTAAGCGATCATTAGAAGGATGCAGGTTCGAGCCCTGTCTGGGCCTCAGAAATCTTTTCTCGGAGTAATTGAGCTTGACGAACGGGGGTGCTGCAGGGGTGGATCTAGAATTTTTTTAACCTTAGTCAAACCATTCGTAGGGGGGTCCGGGGGCATGATCCCCGGAAAATTTTTGAAATTATTTCAAATTAGACAAACTTAATTTTTGTTGCCAATACCCTTTATTGTTTCGAAAAGTACATACCACATCTTTTTCATTTTTTGGAAATTGGTTATTTATATCATGAGCTTCAAATTTGTTCTATCGGAAATTTTCATTTCATATACACTTTTTAGCACAAATATTTGTACATGTCTTGAAAGTAATTTAATGGTAATCATGCAAGATCAGAAAGGAAATCAATCGACATACGTTCTATGAGCTTGATCTCTGTTGAATTTCGACAGTCTATAAATAGCCCAGTTATTGAGAGCTTTAGATGTCATTCCTTGACCATTATCCCAGACACAGATTGCTGGCTTGCCTAGTGCATCATCAAACATCTATAAAATGGAAGATAAAACACCATTAATCATGAAATATTCATTTGGGCTGACATGGGCTGACTAAGGCCCTGTTTACATGGAGGGAGGGTAACCCTTAGGCTGAGGCGGTTTTGGGGAAAAACGAAACCGAAAACCGTCACGAAAAAACCGGTAAAACCGACATAACCGATCTTCTGCATTAATTAAATTATTATTGTGAAATAAAAAAAACCAAATCAAACCAACATGTGTGTTTACTATATGAAGCAATAAATAAATATATTGTAGCAACCAACATTGATTATTTACAATTATAGTTAAAGTTTTATACATCAAAATGTAGAATTCTAGGCGCTTACTACAAGTGCCTTTATGTTTACAAATTCTCAGTCAAAAAAAACGAGCATGTCAACCTTTTCAGGATTTAACCGCGCTCGTGCTGGAGTGCTTACAAGTCCTGATGGTGAGCTAGAGAACAGCGAGGTATCTTTTAAAAAGCTATCTGGCAACGAAATGAACTTGAATTTTCGCTTCTCACCATTTCAATGGATTTTCATCTCCGTCGATAACTGGATATGTGACGTATCTTTCAATTTCTGCGGACAAACGATCGCGCGGTGACTGGGCTGCCGATGAGGATGCTTTTGGCTTCTTTAAACTGGTCAATGCTCCAAGGCTCAACTTCACCTTCTTCGCTGGCGGTTCTGGGGTTGGAGAAGCATCATTCACTTCTTCAGGGATAGGAGAAAAACAGCTTGTGCCAGGGGTTCTTCTTTCACCACGTGAAATTCTGACGGTTTAAGCTTATCCTCTTCGTCGTCCAACTCGCCCGTTGTGAGGAAATCAGTTTTATAAGTTAAACTAAAAAACTTTGAATCGGTTTTTCGGTTTTCCTCCGTGAAAGAAACCGGAAAACCGATCTCAAAACAAAACCGATCTTTTCCGGTTAACCGCCTCAGCCTAGTAACCCTTCTAGAAGCGTTACCCTCTTAGAAGGGTTACCCTCCTCTATTGTATTTTCCTGTTTATTTTAAGGTTTGTTTTACATGAGAGGGAGGGACCCCTAGGAGGAGGGTTACCCTATCTGCTTGCTAGGGTAACCCTGGCGGCAGGGCTATCTTTAATTTTGTTTACATAAGCCATGTAAACGCGTTTGCTAGGGTGACCCTGGCAGGAGGGTTATGTTTCAATGTGGGGGGGAAACACGTGCCGAACAAAATATCTTAATGATTTTAGCAATGTGGCTGCCCTTCCTGTTCTTATACACCAGGCCTTGTGAAACATTTTGAAGATATCAAGCAAATGACGGCAACAATAACATGTAAACCGAAAATACAGTAAAGGTCACGCTGAACCAAACATGACCCTATTAGAAGAGTTATCCCTTCTACACGCGTAAAAACGCACAACTTGTTCACGGTTGTCAACAGGCGTGAACAATGTTGTGCTGCTCGCCGTCAACAAGTTGTCAACAAGTTGTTCACTTATGGTTCGAACAACTTGTTCACGGATAAATCAACAGTCATGAACAAGTTGTTCCAACAGCACATTTTTTATAGCCAACAACGTTGTTCGCACATGATACAACATGTTGTAACAGCATGACGAAACAACAACGATGAACAACAATGTTACAACAATGGTGAACATGGTTGATGTATCAACACATTCTTCGGTTGTTACAACATGCGTGAACAAACGGTTGTTGTTTCATCAAGTTGTAACAACTTGTTGAAACAATGTTGTTCATTTATCAATGTAGTTCACATATGTCAACAAGTTGTTACAGCATTGTTCAGGCAACAATGCTGTAACACTTGCAAGATTTTTACGCGTGCAAGGGACAACGTCACTCCATGTAAACAAGGGCTATCTTTTGACTCGTTTCAAAGGGTAACCCTTCTAGAAGGGTCACCCTACCTCTATGTAAACAGGGCCTAATACACATGGAAGTCAAATCTTAAGATGGATAGGCAGACGGGGTTTTTTAACCCTTGGAGTACTCGAGACATCTCACTTAATGAGTAAAATAGTCTGTCGTTAGACACAGGGACGTATTAAGGCGGGGGCGGATGGGGCGGCAGCTCCAGACCCAAGAGATAAATAGGCCCTTCTTTTGCCAGACAACAATATTAAATTTAATAATAAATATAGTAAACACTAAAACAAATAATGTCCACAAAACACACTGTTTCACTCGGCGCCAGTAAATAAGTGTTTAATGTTATTTCCCTGTGAAATTCAGTGGTATATACAAAATTTGCAAATGCAATACCAGTATGTCCCAATGCTACAGCTACATAAGTTACATATATGACAGACAGTTTGTATATGCAGTATAAATATGGAGTAAATTTTATCATGGTTTCATAAACCAGACCAAAACTTACCAGTTGTATTTCAATCTTTCTAAATTCTTTGTTATCAGCTGTTGCAGCCAAGGCATTGTCAATTAGCTCAGCAAAGGCAAATGCTAAGAGAGTTAGAACAACAAATTTAAAAAGATTTATGTACTGGAACACACAATTTCAAACATGGGCTGTTATGGTGCACATAATAGTACGGTATTCAATTTAGAGGTGTGCGAATCCGATCCGAATCCGATCCGATTCGGATCGGATTCGGACTAAACTTTTATCGTTCGGATCGGATTTTGTTCTTTTTTTTCTCGGATCGGATCGGATTTTGTTCTTCTTTTCTCCGATCGGATCGGATTTTGCAATTTTTACCCAATTCAGATTCACTTTTGTCATTGTTTTTGTCACAAAATTAACAAATTCACTAGTTGTATGCACATTGCACAACATATGAACGTTACTATTGCATAAGATTATTATTGTTAGTAGTTTTCTTAAATTTATTTGTTCATTGGTTTTCTTTTCAGAAAGTTTGCGCAACTATTGCAACATATATCCGGTGTTTTAATTTTTTCGGACCGGATCGGATTTGAGCAGCTGTTTTCGGATCGGATGGGACTACGATTTTTTGGCTTCGGATCGGATCGGATTCGGATTGACAGTTTTGGCAAACCCTCGAATTATAAGGGGTCAATCCGATCCGACGCCCACCACTAGTATTCATCTACATGTAGTTTTTTATATATTTTTTATGTATTGCTGACTTAAGGACGTCTGAAGGTTCTCCCTTTGATGTGTTAAAACGATTCTGCATTAGACAAAAACAATAAAGGAGCCGTTTTGGTCAACCCAGGCAGGAATAGGTTTTAATCACTTGTTAATCCATTGCTGCGTAACATGGCTGAGGGCAGTGAACTCCATTCTCCATATCTGGAACGATAACTTCAGTAATACCATGATCGCCTCGGATTCTTTTGTTCTCCGAGGGAATGTAAACCTCGTATTTCCCTCATCGCTCATGCAAGAGGGAAATTTATCCTTTGTCTTCTAATTTTCCCGTGCATGTTGATGAGGGAAAATTAGAAGACAAAGAAATCCTTTGTTTTCTTCTAATTTTCCCGTGCATGTTGATGAGGGAAAATTAGAAGACAAAGAAATCTTTTGTCTTCTAAATTTCCCGCTTGCATATATTTTCCCTCATCAACATGCACGGGAAAATTAGATGCAACTTCTCTGATCAACCGTGTAAATTTCCTGTCGGTAAGATTCTCAAAGTTTTCCTCGGCGATCATAATATTACAAACTAATAACATGACTTTTCGGGAAATTAGCGATTAAATTTCCCCGCCGCCGAGGGAAGGTTTGTAAAAGTCCGAGGACTTTTACAAATCTTCCCGAGGCAAAGGGGAAATTTAATCGCTAATTTCCCTCAAGTCATATTATTACTTATAATTATTATCACACTTCAAAAGTGAAGTCAGGATTTTCGTATATCGCGTCGAATTCAGTCCCCTACGCTGTCTGTTATCTTTTGACTGCGTAGAGAACAGTTTGCAGAAGGACTGAACGCAACATAATATATATATATACAGTAGCTGACTCACTGACTGTGATTTCACTTTCTGCCCCAGAGTTAGCATTCCAGTTATGAAAATTGAGGTCAGTGTCTAAGGGTTCTCCATTTGACATGGAGTAAAATTGTCTAAACTAACCTTATTTATACTGGACAACTCTATCAGTTATATCTAAACTGTTATCCTCAGAGGTCCAGTAAGGGCCCACCCTCATTGGTCCAGTGTTACTACAGGAGGAAACCGGAGTACCCGGAGGAAACCTGTGGTGTTTGGTAGAGTCAAACTGGAAGCACTCTTCTCACATGCGGCCAAGGTGAATTTTTTTAATCAGATAACTGCAACCTTGCAAGAATCGAACCCGGCTCGCAGAGGTGAAAGGCACGTGCACCTGACATTAAACAGAGTAAAACAACAACGGGGACATTTTTGGTTGGCCCAAAACTTAGGTTTGCCCACATATCATCAGACCGAGTTTTTGAAATTAATATACATGTACTGTAATAGTGTGCACATGTCAACGTACAGTATAATCAACTCCAAAGTGAGTGTACATGCAGTACTAACAATAAGCTGTCTAAGTATAGTAGTATATTATCTACTTACGTAATGGATTTTGTCCTTCACTGGCATAGTATTCATAGATACCACTTTTCACAAGGGTGTCATAATGAGGAATGTATTCAACTCGCTCGTGTGTAGGAGCACTCAGTTCTTGGTTGACAGAGTTTAAGATGTAGAGAGTCTGACCATCTGTAACGATTTTTTCTACAGTAGCAAAAAAAAAAGGTTTAAAAAACTAGTCTACTGCACACTAGTGATGGGAAATTAATCATCAATTATCCAATTAATTTGATTATAATTATTGATTGATCATCAGTTTGGGCAATCCAGTTATTTGCAATGATCAAGTATGAAGTCTCAACTGATTCCCAGCTTCACTACACATGTAAGAGCACCCACTCATGTTGTTTACAGTCAAATCGGATATTCTTTCCCGCGCGACCTTGCAGTATTGATAACAACATTGCACTTAGCAAGTTGCTAAAAATTCGCATTTTAAATATTGAACTTCACATAATATGAAGTTCTATTGAAAGTCAGAACAAGCCCCAATAACTATGTCTGTGAACATAACACACAAAACACATCCGAGACGAGAAAGGGCACTCACTCACTCAGTCAAAAAGAAAGAAGGCACATGCAATTGCAGTCATGCACTGGTCACATGCATAGATATAGTCACATGCCTCAGTTTCGCAAAGCTTATTGGTCAATATCGCCAGCGGCCGCGCGGAGGACTAATAACGCGACGCAAAAAATAAAAATAATCGCGAAACCTAGCCCGAGTAATAACAAAAAGTAAATAAAATATCATGTTTCAGATAGTCAGTTAAAGAGTATGATTATAACAATTAGATTAGTCATAAGCTAGAAAAAAGAAAGAGGTA
This sequence comes from Paragorgia papillata, assembly GCA_035771165.1. NCBI lineage: Eukaryota > Metazoa > Cnidaria > Anthozoa > Scleralcyonacea > Coralliidae > Paragorgia > Paragorgia papillata. The sequence continues at coordinate 2,749,209 of JAWNZC010000314.1, read as the reverse complement.
CTGAACTTATGTTTGCGTTAAGGACGGGGTTAAGTTTAGAAATTAGAAGACTTTCCCTCAGTAAGAGTTCAAATTTTTGAAGTGGAAGAATCCGTAAGCATTTTAAAATCAGAGGGAGCAACAGGATGATCAGTTTTGAGCTTGTAAGAAAGAACACTTGACAAGGCTGACACAGAACGCTTCTTTCCAGTCCACGGCGAAACACCCATATGTTCTGAGATACGTGTGTGAATGTGTCGGCGTGTTTGTCCGACATACAATGCACCACAGCATTGACCAGGGCCGGCGCGAGCTTCTAGGAGTTGGGAGGGTACGATTTCCGAAGGGCACATTACGTGGATTGCGCAATCACACCGCGTAAAACCAGTTTCAAGAAGAGGCCATTTGACCAGGGTTTTTAACTTTTGGTGTATATCGAAACAAAAAAAGCAACGAATATTATATATTTGGCTACATTTTGTTCATAACAATCCAGTTGAAAAAGGCATGCATGCTCTGCGCGCACGCGTTTTGTTTAATATCCAGGGCTTGGCTAAAAAAGGGCACTTCTTCGCCAAATTATTGGGGGGGTAAATACCCCCCCTACCCCCCCGGTCGCGCCGGCCCTGGCATTGACACTTGTATAGAGTACACACACTGCAAATTCCCAAAAACTTGTTTTAAGAAAAAAATACTTGTTTTAAGATTTTCTTGTCCCGTTTGCAAGATAATAATCTTACTGCGGTTTCTTGACAAGATATTTTGTCTTAAAACAAGATTAAATATCTTAAAACAAGAAATAAAATCTCAAAACAAGAAAAATTATCTGGACAAGAATTGGAGGTTTTGCAGTGCAACATGTGATCTCAGACCAAAGGGAATTCGGTCCTTGAAAGGAAAGAAGTTTGAGAGGCGAACATGCAGAAGGACAAAATACAAAACGGAAATCAAGTTGTGGATATGCAGAGGAAAGTAGTTTGCGGAGTTGGTTCGTATCACTAGACCATGGGAACCAGTAAAAGGAAGAGAAAAATACAGAACTTGTTTAGAGCAGGAGTGAATACTATGGCTGGTAGAAAATATTTTATCTAAAAAGGTACCAATACAGTTGTCCAAGAATGGGACTGCATGGATAACCATTAAGAGTGAAAATTTGTTTAAGTTTCTCCAGCTCAGCGTGGAAAGAAACATAAGAAGAACATATATTAAAATAACGAGGGACTAGCGAAAGAATAAGTCCTCTTTTATAAGAGATGGGAATAAAGCTGTCAAAGTTGGTGAATAACGCAGTGGATGTCAGGGCCGGCGCGAGCTTCTAGGAGTTGGGAGGGTACGATTTCCGAAGGGCACATTACGTGGATTGCGCAATCACACCGCGTAAAACCAGTTTCAAGAAGAGGCCATTTGACCAGGGTTTTTAACTTTTGGTGTATATCGAAACAAAAAAAGCAACGAATATTATATATTTGGCTACATTTTGTTCATAACAATCCAGTTGAAAAAGGCATGCATGCTCTGCGCGCACGTGTTTTGTTTAATATCCAGGGCTTGGCTAAAAAAGGGCACTTCTTCGCCAAATTATTGGGGGGGGGTAAATACCCCCCCTACCCCCCGGTCGCGCCGGCCCTGGACTGGATGTACGTTTATAATGGACAGACATTAAGAAAGCACCATTAGAACGGGTTATGTTAACATCTAAAAAAGGAAGAGATAAGTAATTTTCTAGGTCATGAGTAAATTGAATGTTAGGATGTCTGGAATTAAGATAAGAAAGAAATGGGAGAACATGTTCCTGTGAGCGGAAAATTAGAAAACAGTCATCAACAATAGCGACGACAAAAGATAGGTTTAAAATGAGAAGGACAGTCAGTCAACCATGATTTCTCATGAAAATGTTAGCAAAAAGTGGACCAAGCGGTGAACCCATAGCAACACCATCAATTTGTTCATACAATTCACCATTGAACAAGAAATGACAGTTTTTAACGGAAGAATTTCAAAGATTAGTAAACTCTTCACGAGAAAAGCCATGGAAACGCATACAGTTTGAGAAACATTTGTCCACAATAATGCCAATGATTTCATCTAATGGAATGTTAGTAAAGAGAGATTTAATATCAAATCTAGCCATTACAACAAGATTAGTATCTATTGAAAGATTAAGAAGTTCTTTAACAAACGAAAATGTGTCAGTTATGGTGTAAATATTAGTTGATATAGGACGGAGGAGAGGAACAAGAAATTTAGCCATTATTTATCTATTTAGCTATAGAGGAAATTATAGGTCTTAGAGGAAAATTAGGTTTATGTACTTTAGGAAGTCCGTATAAGATACCTGGTCGAGAACCGATTGGTGTAAGTTCATCATACAATAATTCAGAAATTACTTGATTAGTTTTAAGTTCTTTAAGAAAGTTCCGTACGCGAGTTTCACGACAACTGTCACCTTTATAGGATCTTTGTTTAAACTTAGTGTTATCGTCAAGAATTTCTTGCATTCCTGATGTATAATCTTTCCGGTCAATGACAACAACTCCATTACCTTTGTAGACGCTGTCATCATTTTGAAGAGATTTCGTCATCCAAGAAATAAATTTAGGAGGAGAATAGCTTTTGTGTCCAGTGAGTGCGATGTCCTTAATCCCAGTTTTTATAAGTTCTCCATCAAAGCCAGATTTTAAACAGATAGGAAGATTCTTTAGTTTACGAAATAACATTTCAAAAGGAACCAAAAAGTTAAAGAAGCGAAGTTTCTTAGGTGGTATCGAGAAGTTCAACCCTCGGGCAAGAAGATTCTTTTCGACAGTTGTAAGCTTTCGTGACGAATAATTAAAGATAACTTTGTCTGGGTCAGGTGTAGGAGATTTAGAGACATCAATACGCAAACGAAACAATTTCTTTTCTTAGGACTTTCTCATGGTGACGGATCTTTAATTAATAATAGATCTTTAATAGTCTTAGCCGTGGTCATCCTCAGAGTCAAGTAAAATTAATGGTGTGTTAGGATGTTCTATTTAAGAAATAGAAAACATTTTCCGTGTTTCTATAGAGACGAGTTATAATAGAGTTACAGAAACACTTGTGGAATTTCTGTAATAACTGTGATTTCTCATTCTCCCAAACCTCCCCTCGTGTTTCTAAGGAACACGGAAAAAATGTTTTCTATTTCAGGACTTTATAAAATAACCCGTCAAAAATAGATTAAATGTTAAAATTAATCCAAAGAAAAAGCGTAAATTCCCATTACCCTCCATGGATGGCGTATTGGATGCTGTTTGATGATGTAGTGGATGGCGTATAATGGTGTTTCTGTACAAATTTTAATTAGAATGATGACGTATTGGAGGCATAATCCATCCATGTTTTCCATAGATTTGTAGAAACACAACTTTTAACCAATCACCACTTGCGTTTTCAAAATGTTATTTAATTTATAAAGGTATTTATGTGACCACTGTGTCCAAACACAGAAATTGTGTACAAGTACTATATTTTCATTTTTCTTAAGTCACAGCAATACTGCCACTCATAATTTGGGGTGAGTCAAACCAGTTCTATTCCTCCTTGAAAGTTTTCTGTTGTGCACAGCTTTGCTTAATATACTGTACATGTATAGGTGGTGTGGAATCAATCCCATGAGATTCGAAGGACAAAGATATTTTCATTATTTGTTGGATGATGAAAAACTTTTGTCAAATTCATCCAACATGGCGACAATAATGTACAATGCACACCACCAATATAAAAACAGTGATCACACAGTCAACTCATGGTGCCAAAATGTTGTAACATGACATGTTATCCATTTCATATCTCTACAAGTTTAGAACTTTCAAACTTTGGCTCACATACAGTGGTGTGGTGGCAGGGGGGGCCTTGCCAAGCCCCCCCCCCCAGCGGCCTTGCCAAGGCCCCCCCCCCCCAGCTGGGGTTGCAGAAGGGGCGCCAAAACTAGCAAGGGTGCCAAAACTTAACAAAATAAACCTATTTCTTTGTATAGCTAGGTCTTCAATGGGGGGGATATAAAGATCTGAAATCTGTAATCTTTTGTGTTTTCTATGAAGTTTTACAATCTTGAGAATTCTGTAAAATCTCACTCCAAAATGCAGGAAATGGCATATCAGACTCTAGATTTCAAAATTTTCCAGGGGAACATGCCTCCGGAACCCCCTAGAGGTTTGGCGCTACCTCGGCGCTTGCATTGCCGTCGTCTTTGAGAACCCGTTGTTTATTGTAATATTACATATTGCTACTTGAGTAATTTTAAAACAAAAATTGTGATCATTTAGCAAATACAATACTCTGTCTTTTTCCCCTTTTTTTTCCAAGTTGGGGGGGGGGGGGGGCACCAAAGCTAATCTGGCCACCCCAGCATGAAACTTGCCACCACGCCACTGCTCACATAGTCACATCATATAAAACAAGAGAGGGCTCTCAGAGACTGCATATACCTCCACTGGTGAGTTATTATTAGAGATGTTTAAAAAAAAAAGCGGGCCATCCCACTAACCAGGCTGACTCACTCAAGGCTTACACATGTATGAATGAATAAAATGCTGGTTAACTGCTAGATATTTGTTGACATGGAGGTAGGTGCCGTAGGTAGAAAACGCTGGTAAGCAAGCTAGCCATAGCAATAACGTTTAAGCAATGCTAGTAACTAGCAAGCAAGAGTGACCAATGAGCAGCAATGTGCCAATGCTGTAGCGACATGCCTGCAAGCCTAGGTGACACTCGTCCGAGCTCTTCGACGTCTTAAGAACTTGGGACTCCCCAAGAACTATGAAGGAGAAGACCGCTGGCTAACTACATCTGCAATTAACTTTGCCTAAATAATTTTAACCACATATTGCACTCATACCAAAATAGTGCAAAAATGTTTGCATAAAATAAGAAAAATGAGTGCAATCAAGCATTTCTTCTATGTAGAGAATCTTGTGGTCAGATTTTTATTAATTTCACATCTAAATTTCAAACAAATTCAACCAAAATTCAAGCAACGTTTGTTTAAAACTCAAAAACAGCTAGTTATTTGCTACATGCTTAAAGCTTGAATGCAAATGGTTAGTAGTAAGATCACACATGACAAGGCCACAATAAAGTACATGTATTGTAGTTGCATTATATTTATTCTAAAATTATTTTAATTAAATATTAATAAAATCAAGAATGTTGACCAAAGAGAGCGAAGCAAGTACTATTCAATGGCTGACTCTCCTATGAAAATTATAGTATTTTTCAAAACTTTGATAGATTCTCTCATTCTTGGCCAAAGTAGGGCTTGTTCCTAGCTAGAAGAGAATTCCTATAATTCTACATATATTATGATCAGACTTCCAATGGCAATCATGTTTTTCCACAGCAGATTTTTCCAGCTGTGCTTTTGTGCAACATGCCTTATGTTCCTTCAGATAAGCCAAGAGATTCCTACATCACATACCTAGACTCACATGATGTTACCACAAATTTTCACTTTTATTACACTTTGTTGCCACGCCAACATTTATTTTAAATAATTTATTGATTATATAATTGGACTCTGGTGGAGAATAATTATATAATTACTATATTAAGTGATACTCCAAGTGATGAAGCAACAGCTGGGATTCAAACCCATCAGCTCTGCTGACATACTGTAGGCATGCGATGGTGTGCAATGCTTTCACAACACAATAAATAGTTTGCAAAATATAATTTAATGGTTAATACATGTAGTTTTATTTGGACTGATTTTTAGAAAACAATGAATCATTTTCAGTTGTCTGACCAATATACATGACAGATCAAAACGCTGTAAAAGGTGGTGAACTGCCAAAATCATTAATAATTATTTCACTGCATTTTGATTTTTCATAACAAACACTACCTACACAGTACTACAATTTTTTACATGGTCTGATTAGCTAGTTTAGCTCGCTGTAATCAAATCGTTGCTAACAGGATCTACTCTTATGGGATGAGCAAATTAAAGCCGTATACCAAACTGTTAATAAACAGTTATTTCTATTAAAAAAAATAAGACAAAACCTACCGTTTTCCTCTTGTATAATGTTTTATAATTCTCTAATCTATCCTCATCTACTTTACTGTTGCACTATTTGGGGCAATGCAACCAACGAAAGACTTAATGATCTCTTGAAACTACAAAAGAGATCAGCACGTATTATACTTGAAGCGACCACTGAGAGTCCGTCAGTTGATTTATTCCAGAAACTTGATTGGATTCCAATATTTCACAATTTAATTAAGATGAGAAAACTTCTTCTGGTATTTAGTGTTTTAAAGAATAAGGCTCCGACATAGCTTTACAATTTATTTCAGTTTGTTAATGATGCACACAGTATAAATACAAGATCGTCATTAACCGACTTAAAACTTCCAAAAGTGCACAGTGAGATCGGAAAACAAAGATTTTGTATAGTGGGGCTATGTTGTTCAATTCTCTGCCCAACTTCCTTAAAAATATTGAAAATACTTCTATTCTTAACTTTAAAAAAACATTAAAAAAATTCTATTTGGAACAAAATTATAATGTAGCCCATTTAGAGGATTTTGCATGTATAAACTGTAGATACAAATTAACATGCACTTGTACTCAATAATTATACAAGAGCATGTTAATTTTATCATTAATCAATTTCACAATTAATGAAGGCCATCTGGCAGAATACTCATGTAAAGATGTTTTTTTATACCTTCTTTAAATAAAGTTCATTCTAATTCTAGGATCACCATCAACATCGTCATCAGGTTGTCGCTGCTAGAGCAGCGCTACCCTGGTCATTGCTACTCAGATCATCATTATCATCAGTAATTTTCAACATCACATAGCACAGAGAACAGTTTTAGTTCTTTTTTAGAGAAAAAATAGTACAAACAATCCAACAAGAGTAAACAGATACACCACAATTCTGAATAATCCTGAATTTATGATATTTTAGGTGTGTAACCAAATGCACACCTCATGTTCTTCAGGCTTGTGCCAAGGCATGTGATCGCATGCCTCTCAGTGATAGGCCTGCTAAGTGTACATGGTCCAGTTAGAAAGAGGTTGTGGAATGGTGGTACTTATATTTCTTGATATTTTGAAACTGAAACCTAGTTTCTTCAATAGGGACCTTAAGATGCTACGATGATGATGGTGCTTAAAAAGCAACATAAATTCCATAACTGAAAAAAGTCATGGTTAACTTTGATATTATTTTGAAGTTAGTTTTAATTAATGACTTTTAAAATGTCCCAGTATTGCTAAAATGATTGTAGTGTTTGTATTTGGATCAATATCAAGGAACAGCAGTCCTAGATAAAGCATTTTTCTTCCTGCCAGCAAACTCCAAAAATAAATATTTCCTGCTAAATCAAATTAGCAATTTCCTGCCTGGTAGAATTTTTCAATTTTATAACTTGTGATACCACCAGACTTGCAAGTTTGTATCTCAAAACCATAATTTATCTGAATGTGGTATCTATATATACTTTGAAATAGCGAACTTTTTTAATACAAGTACTAGCATCAAAAATCGAAATGCTGAAACAGTTGAATAAGATAAAAGCAGCTTGCATTCTTACAAATACACAATGACAGCTGCAGCCTGCAACAGCAACACTATACTGAAATGATAAATATTTCATTGTTTTCTAGTCTAGAACAAATCGTTGCATCATTTGCGCAAGGATATATGAAACTTAGACAGGTTAAGGTCATGTAATAAACCTTCAAAACACTTTCAAACTGTTTACAAATCGTCGCTGGGCTTGGCAAGAATATAGAAAGATGAGTCATCGAATATGAAACTTGATATTCGATAAAAGTGATGCCCATCAAAATTGTGTGATTGTGTGACCGTGACACTTTTCGATTTTTTGAAGAATAGGAAATTTATCTTTAAACTTTGACTTGCTGTTGGATTAAAAAAACTGACAAATATTTCCTGCAAGATACAAAAAATTTCCTGCGAACAACTTTTACAAAAAATTTCCTGGCAGCGGCGCTGCCGGACATTTTCCAGCACTGAGGAACAGTTCTCATCTTTTCATGAGTTGACGTCATCCTGAAGATGTGAAAATGCTCTAATTGACTAAGTGGTGTTATATAAAGAATGAGGATGGTGTTGGGATTACTCTTGGGATTACAAAGTTATTCATTCTCTTTGTTTCACAACTAGAATTATTTTATTTGGAGGACACCGTCATTGAGGTCTCTAATATCAAGAGATGTAGCTCTTCATTTTATGTTGTTGGAATTGTTATTGTGGAATAGTGAACCCAGGTGAAGAATAATTATGATATTAGTTGCTACTCCGAGTGGCGAACCATACCGGAGAAAAACTCAAAACTATGACCTTCAGTTTTCTACAATAACACTCTACCGACTGAGCAACATGGTCAAGTAGGGAACAGGCAGGTCATGAACTTTTCATCTTAAGCCCTAATCAAACAAGAACACAAGTCATCGCAGCCAGCCGCTCTGAATAGTTTCCCGAAAATATCATGTACCGTGACAAAGTTAAAACTTGTTTAAAACACTCATGAAACCTTTATTTCGTTAATTTGGGTGTTTGAACAACCACCACAGAAATTTCTGACTGCCAAATTGCGATGACTTGCATTCTCGTTTGATTAGGGCTTTATATGTTGTTGGAATAATTGTTGTTGGACAGCAAACTCAGGTGTAGAATAATGATTATATAATTGTTATCTACTGATTATCAATCACCATTGATTGTTACTGTATTGATCACATCAGATATTAATTTACTACTTTTCAAACAAGAGCAAACATAAACCTCTTTATACCTTATCATAAGCTAATAATATAATTTAGCCATGGATTTCAGAAATTCGATTATGTAATGAAATACTGCAATAAATTCATTATTATTTTGATAATCTTTGGTAGTTGAACAACTGAAGATAGGTGAGAAGGTCGTTGCTTATAAATGTATACTTAAAACAAGCAATCAACAAATACACAAAAAAATTCATGTAAGTTAAGGCAGTTTAAAACAAAGCATTAAGTTTAGTGTAAGAGAACCTCACCATAACTTTCATTGTTCTCAACGCAGCCTCGGTTGGTGTTGACAACGACGAAGTTTTCATCTTTACTGATTTCAAAAACCTTAAAAAATAAAACAAAAAAGGGCAATAAATACACCAACAATGCCTGGAAAACATCCCGCAGAGCATAGCTAGAGGACTAGCCAAAACTCGAAGCCATGCCGAATTAAGCACTTTCATTTATACTCACATCACGTAACTTATTCTGGAAAGATGCAAAGCTCGGAAGGCCGTCGAATTGAACCTTTTTGTCTGGTTTATCGCCTTTTCTGCGATCGTAAACATAAACTTCTAGGTCCGCACGGCCATTTTCCGAAAGCGTTGTCGTTCTCTCGCCAGAATCGCCGTTCATTTTAAAAGCAAAAGTGAACAAAAGAGAAGTTCTCTGCAAGCTGTTTTCAGTAGTCAGCAGTGCTACTTCGATCAAGCTGTCAGTGGACTGAGGCTCTCTCCTCCGCAGCACTCAAGTACTCCCGTACATCCCTAATTACCACAATAATCCCGGGTCGTCAAAGAGGGTCGTCATGTTGTCGTCACATCAGGGTAGGCTTCTACAGATTGTGCTCGGCAACTTTTTGGCAACTTTTTGCGTTTGGAGCAACTTTTTATGGGACCAGCAACTTCAAGCAATTTTCTCCGGCAAAAGCATACTTTTAGGAAGATTGCCTAGAAACATCTGTAATGCTTAGATATAACAACAGTCAGAGGAAGTAAAACTGTGAAACATGACTATCTCAAGCTGATTTGATGGCTTTATAGTTATTATAAGGCTTTATATAACATATATAGTTATTATAAGGCTTTATAATTTTGCAACAAAACTTTTAAATAATGTGTCAGAAGTCAATGACGTGGCATAAGCAACTGTTATACTAGTTAAATGTTGCTAGCGGACTAGAGAGTGTTTAAAATATGGTTATATCTTGCCTTGTACTGAGCAACTTTTCACATTTTAGGAGCAACTTTTTCAATTTTCGAGCAATTTTTGTGCAACTTTTGAGTATTTTTAGAGCACAATTTCAGCATTTTCGTAGCACAATCTGTAGAAGCCTACATCAGGGTCACATGTATGGGCGTCCGAAGCGGACAAAATTATGAACACATCAACTTTAATCGAACACACACAATAAACATTCGAACACTCACAATAAATATTTCAACACTCGCTATAAAAATTTGAACACTCACATTAAATATTCCAACACCGCACACACGATTCGAAGTTTCGTGTATGTAATGTCAACACAGACAAAACCAATTTCATCTGACATTCCACAAATTCCACAGTGTGCACACAAAACATTCGAAGTGTCACACAAAACATTCGAACTTTTAGTCCGCAGGGGGTCATCCATAATTAGCATGTTAATTTATGTTGCCAGTTAATTTTTTTACTACACTGCATTACTGCTTGTTTATGTTTGATGGCGAACATGCAGGGCCAGGCTATTGGTGGTTTGCAATCAATCCCTTGAGATTTAAAAGACAAAGATACGGCGGCCATGTTGGAGGAAAACATACTCCAAATACAATAGCTGCTAATGATTCTTTTGTTTTAAAGTTCCTCCAACATGCCCGCCATTACGTCAAGTGCAAACCAAGAATGGCTACCTAACTTCGATAATTTTTTTCAATCTTTGGAAGGGAACTGCTGTCTCGACGTGTTTAGTCCCAGACTTCATTTTATGCTACGCGCGCGGAAGATCTTTCGCGCGCATTTTTTCACGACACGCCCTATTTTTTTGAATGGCGCGCGCAAAAATTTATTACTGTGTGCGCTGCGCGCATATATTGTACTGTAAGCACATTTCTCACCTTCACGCGAGACAATTTACGCCACATTTGTCTTTGAAAGCATAAATAGAGCTTCAACTTTCATTAAATATCTGGTTCATTTCGTTTTCTGTCATGTGTACAGCCGCTGACCGCAAGTTTGATTTCAGTTTGATTTTTTCGATGTTTTTGGTGCGCAATTTTTTACCAGTTTTTATCTTCCGCGCGCACTTTGCAAAGAATGAAGTCTGGGTGTTTACCATAGTTTACCAAAGGATTAAACGGCACAGTTTGACGAGGACAGTTTGGTAGATCGCTTCTAATCTGGGCTGAGAAGCGTTACCGTTTATAGCATTATTCCTGGGCAAACGAAATCGCTGATTTATTTCGTTGTCTACAGAAGAAAATTGTTGTGGGGGCTGCTCTTGTTCAGATTGTCCAGCTTGAAACATTTCCCCGGGGGACTATCCCACGAACTAAACGACTGAATATATGCTCTTCCGTGCAAGAAAGTCTTGGCGATCTTGGTTGCCAAATAAGATTTTTAATAGGCGGGAAAACTCTGATCGATATCAGTGACATATCAACAAACGTAAACAAGCAGTAATGCAGTGTAATATCCCCCCGCAAAAAAATTAACTGGCAACATAAATTAACATGCTAATGATGGATGACCCTGTGCAGTAAGTTCGAATGTTTTACGTGACACTTCGAAAAATTGGTTTTGTCTGTGTTGACATTACATACACGAAACTTCGAATTACCAATTAATTAATTGAATTACCAATATTTGAAGGTTTCCCAATCCGAGTGGTTCACAGATCAACATGGCATTAAAACAAATTCTAAGAAGAAATAATAATAACCCCGTGAACTGCACCCGACCTACATGTGCAACGGCCGAAAATATGTTTCCAAAAAAACGTTGTTTATAAAATTATCTGCGACCAATGCCTAAATTATTACATAGGGAGTACCAAAAGGAATTTACATGACCGGGTCAGAGAACACTTGACACACACCACCTCGTCTGTTTTTAACCACTTGAACATCTGTCAACGGGACAATAACATTATAACGTAATAATCGAAATCATTACGAGTGACCTCGATCCTGTCAATTTACGATATATATATTGAAAGAAGCCATTCATATCCGCAAAGAAAGGCCGCAGATTAACGGGAGGAATACAGCGAACTATCAGATCTTCTATTTTAATCATTGTAATTTATTTTATATACACTTTTTTGCAATTCTAATTTATGAACATAATATTTATAGTTTGCCCTTTGCAAACGAACTCTTTGTCTCTGATGATGTCGTAGAACGAAAGCTAAGACACTAGGTTTATTTTATATTTTCATATTAGTTTTTAATGTTTTAATAAAAGCTCTTATATTTTAAACAGTAGCTTCTGGCCTCATTTGAACTATCATCTTTATTGTGAGTGTTCGAATGTTTATTGTGTATGTTCAATTAAAGTTGATGTGTTCATAATTTTGTCCGCTTCGGATGCCCATAGTCATGTCGGGTGAAACAGCAGAAGGAAATGCAATTCTGAAGGAATTAAATTTGAAGGAAATTTTGAAAAATAAAGGAAATTTGAAGGAATTTTTAAAACTGTTTAAAAATATTAATAATAGCACATATTTTCTGCAGTTTCTTGACTTTCTCTACACACTAACATCTAAAACCCACTTCCCAACTCCCAAAAATACTCGAATAAAAGAATAAATCAGCAACATGCCAACAGAACAACAATCTATTCTATTAATAGTGGCTATTACTCTATGTTCCTTTCCTACTGAATGGAAAGTAGCTCGACTACACTTCTTTATAAAACTGGGCATCGGAATTTGCCAGGTAACTACAGGCCAATTTCGGTTTTGCCAGCGATCAGCAAAATTATGGAGCGAATTCTATATGACCAACTATATACAATTACTTAACCAACTACGGACTTCTCAGTGACTATCAATTTGGCTTTCGAAAATTTCATTCAACAGCTACAGCATTACTGGACTGCACTAATAGCTGGTATATGAATATAGACAGAAAACTGTTTAACTTGGTGGTTTTCATAGACTTGAAAAAAGCATTTGATACTGGTTATCACCAAATTTTATTAAATAAATTAGAACTCTATGGAATTAAAGGAAATGCTCCATCGCTATTAAAATCCTATCTCACAAACCGCAGCCAGAAATGTCAAGTGAATGGATTTATTTCATCAGAGAGATTGATAAAGTGTGGTGTACGTATCCCAAGGCTCTATATTGGGGCCATTATTCATCTTTTACTATATATTAATGATTTACCCCAGTGTTTAAAAAGTACAAAACCTCGACTATTTGCCTAGGGTTTCCAGTTTGGCTTTTTTTAAGCCAAATTTCTCAAGGTTTGGCTTGGAAAAATTTCATTTGGCTTATAACTATTTTTGGGCTTATTTTGGTGTTTTTTTCTAAAAAATGGAAAGTCGGTCTTTTCACCATATTTCAGTTTTTCATCGGTTAAAATTTGCCGCTTTGTTGTTTAGAAAGACTAATTGTTCAAACTCGGTATAGAGCAGTAGAGATTACCCGATCCGAGAGTTGGATAACCATGGGATAACTATCAACCAATTAGAGACGAATTCTTAATTTAGAACAGCGTCACTCATGCCACTGTCTTCGCGGAGGTCCGACCGCATAATTTTTCACGTTTCAACCAATCATAATTCAAGAATTTTGATCCGTTAAAAACATCAAGGTACGCCGGGAAAAGGTATAAAAGTAAAATAACTCACTGAGCATTTGCAGATGATACAAACCTGACAGCTACTGGAGAAACAATAGCAGATGTTGAAATTGCAATGAATTCTGATTTAGAAAGTCTTAGGAAATGGTTAATTGTTAATAAACTTAGCCTAAATGTAGCTAAAACTGAATTTATGGTAATTGGATCAAAACCAATGATAAAAGGTATTTCAAATACACATCCTAATATAATTAATATTGAAAATATACAAATTAAGCAAGTGTACGAATGCAAAACTCTTGGAGTGATAGTTGACCAACACTTGTCTTGGAAAAGTAACACTGATAATATTTGTAAGAAAATAACATCAGGAATATCAGCTCTCCGACGTTTAAAATAATTTGTTGATAAGGATACACTTCTGTCTGTATATAATTCTATTGTTCGCCCATATTTTAACTACTGTTGTAAAGTATTTATTTATTTATTTATTTATTTATTAAGTTTTGCCACAAGGTTCAACAAGACTAGGAATTAATTAAAATTAAAAAAAAAAAAGAAAAAAAAAAAGTACTTAATTTACTCATAGTGAAAGTTAGTTACATCGTAAAATATATAATAATGTGGCAGGGTTGCCGCAACAGCGAACGCCAATTACTCCGGTCCCAAACAAAAAGAAAATTAATACGAAAAAGAAAAGGCCATATTAATTATTTAGGTTGTGTTAATTATTATTTTGTAAGTATTAATTATTAACCATTAATTATTGTCAAGTATTAATTATTAGTTCTTATTTACTAATTATCAAGTATTAATCGTCAGTCGCTAGTCGCCAACTACAAACTATCAACCACCAATTGCCAATAATTTATCCGACAATTATCATTAATTAGCAATCGGTATCCAACAATCAGCAACCAACAATCAATAATTAACAATTAATTAGTTATTAGATACAACAGCAGATCGCACTAATAAGACTGTGCGCTGTGTTGCATCTCAAGCAGATGGTTTTCCATGACCTCGGGTCTTCAGCTAGGGTCGTACAGGTGCTCCACTGCTACCTGGTAGTAAAGCTGAAGCTGGCTCTTGAACTGTCTAAGAGTTAGCCTCCTCCACAGGCAACTCTTGTGTACCTCAGTAAAGTGAACTTACCTAAAGGCGTTATCGATTTGTATATATGTTAATAAGTCCATAATATTCTTTAAAATTCCATAAACAAAGCATATTTTGAACGTGAATATAAATTTTCGCCGCGCACATTATCAAAACCCCTAAATACCTCGTATTCGTCTCAGCACCAATCCTCTTTGATAATGTGCGCGGCGAAAATTTATATTCACGTTCAAAATATGCTTTGTTTATGGAATTTTAAAGAATATTATGGACTTATTAACATATATACAAATCGATAACGCCTTTAGGTAAGTTCACTTTACTGAGGTACACAAGAGTTGCCTGTGGAGGAGGCTATCTAAGAGTGGTTCCCTTTCTACGCATTTCGCACGGTAGAGTGTTCCATGTTCTACACATT
Organism: Paragorgia papillata; assembly: GCA_035771165.1. Classification (NCBI taxonomy): domain Eukaryota; kingdom Metazoa; phylum Cnidaria; class Anthozoa; order Scleralcyonacea; family Coralliidae; genus Paragorgia; species Paragorgia papillata. The sequence continues at coordinate 2,734,130 of JAWNZC010000314.1, read as the reverse complement.
CTTGTAAAGAAAGATCGTTGGAAGGTGACTGTTCTACATTTGCGAGGACGGAAGTGAAGAATATCGGGGTTTGAGTTGTTTCTTGTTGTTCTGAGTGGCATATATGGAGTAGGTAGGATGTCAGGGTTGATTTCGATTAGGTTGTTCACAGCTTTGAAGAAGAAGGTTAAGTCGAGATATTCATGCCAGTAGGATATTGGAAACAATTGTAGAGACAGTAGTCGTTGTTTGTAGGTTGTCGTGGTGCGAAACGGTAGATTCAGGATAACTTTAGTAGCACGGCGTTGCACTCTTTCGACACGTCTGATCAGGTCAATAGATTGCGGTGGCCACACCTGGGTTGCGTATCCGAGGTGTGGTCGAACAATAGCAAGGTATATTGTTCGTCGAACTGAAATGTCAGTGATCTCCCCCAAAGAGCGACGGACGCAGCCAAGAAACCTGTTCGCGGTTGTAACTTGGGCAGCAACCTGTTTGCACCAGGTTAAGTCATGGGTCACCCATACACCAAGATCACGCTCTGCTTCCAGCTTTTCGATGGTCTGCCCTTTGAGAGTGTATTGATGATACACTGGAACCTTTCTACGAGTGATCGTTTGGCACTTTGTTTTCTGCTCGTTGAAGTTTAATCCAGAAGACAGTGACCAATCGTTCAGTTTGTTTAGGTCTTCTTGGAGGAGATCCGCATCCGAAGAGGAGTTTATGGTCTTAAACAGTTTCGTGTCGTCAGCAAAACAAGCAATGGATGAAGACGCCACAGAGTCGTGTAGGTCGTTAACGTAGAGTAGGAAGAGAATTGGACCAAGAATAGATCCTTGTGGGACGCCTGATGTTACTGGAAGCGTAGACGAAGTAGCTCCTGGAATACTAACGCGCTGTTTGCGTCCCGATAAGTAAGAACAAAACCAAGAATGGAGGTTTCCATGGATATTTATATCTCCTAGTTTTTCAAGAATTACGCTGTGGCGAACTCTATCAAACGCTTTACTCATATCCAGGTAGATTACGTCCGTCTGTTTTCCCAAGTCAAGTTGATGGCCAATGCATTCCAGAACCTGTACCAGCTGTGTGGAGCAAGATTTCCCAGGAATGAATCCGTGTTGGTTTGGATTGATGTATTGTAACAAATGGTCTCTTATCTTGGCCAATATACAACGTTCCAGCAGTTTTGAAATGTTTGAGAGTAGGGAAATTGGACGGTAGTTCTCAACGTAATCCTTATTACCTTTCTTAAATACAGGAACGACATTACTTGTTTTTCCATTCATCAGGAAAGGTACCAGACTGCAAAGATAGGTTGAACAACAAACATAGCGAGGGGGCAATCTGTTCAGCAGTTTATTTTAAGATTCGATTTGATATGCCGTCGGGTCCAGTGGCTTTGTGTACGTTTAACGCTCTCAAGAAATACAATATTTCTTCTTCTGTCAGGTTGATATCTGATAGGGTTTGTTGATTTGAAAGCGTTTTCTTGGTTTCATGTGTTGCCGCGAGGGTTTCCGTGTGAAATATGGAAGAAAAATATTTGTTAAAAAGGTCAGCGATCGATTTTGGACTGGACGCAACAGTTCTGCTTACATCGTTGTTAGCGTTTGCCAATGAAATAGATTCCGGTAGACTTGATTTTTTGGACGAAAGCTTAAACACTGACCAGAAGCGTTTTGGATTGAATTTTAAATCCGTCGATGAAAAGGCTGAAAACATTTTCTCGCGCTGTGGAGATCAGATATTTAGCTTGACTTCTGAGCTCTTTATATTTTTTGTGCAAATATTCACTTGGGGAATGTTTCAACTTTTTTCGAAATGACTCTTTTAGATGGATGGTATGTAGAATTTCACCAGAGAACCATATGGCGGGTTTCTGTTTCTTTTTAACTGTTTCGTTGGAACAAATTGGGAAATTATTGTTTTAAAGGTGTTTTTCCATTTTGACCAGTTTTCATTAATGCTCAAAGATGAATCTATAACAGCAGACAGGTTGTGTGTTTCAATTGCGTCGCGAAGTTCGTTAAAATTAGTCCGCCGGTAGTCATACACGAAACTGCGAGTTGATCTAGGAGCTTTGATTTTCATTTCAATATCGAATAGTGTGATGGCGTGATCTGTGAATATGCCAGCGTCATTTGGCGAAAGTGTCTCGCGAATTGATACGACATCAGGTGTACTCGTAATGACGAGATCAAGCACGTTATCGCAACGGGTTGGCGTGGTCGATAATTGAGTTAAAAAGTAGTCATTCAAAATTTCCGTAAATTCAACTTCTTCAGTCCCAACGGTGTTTTCTATGGACTCCCAGTTGATATTAGGAAGATTAAAATCCCCACCAATTACGACTTTATCATAGGTATCGCGTGTTTTTTTTTAGAAAGTCACTAAATTCAATAGGCGGTCTGTAACACGCACAGAAAAGAAACTTGCCGTTGGTAGATTTAACTTCACATGATACAACTTCCAATTTAGTAGGGATATGAACTGGTTTGACTGAATTAAATAAGGAAGTTCTTACCGCTAGTAGTACTCCTCCTCCACGAGATACTTGTCTGTCTTTCCGAAAAATAATGAAGTCCGTGTTTGGCAGAATTTCATTGTTTAGGAATGGATAGTTTCGTTAAGCCAGGTTTCCGTAATAAATGCCACATCAATGTTTTCAGTGTACATAAAATTCTGTAAGCAAGCAATGTTTGAAGTAGATTGATTAAGTTCCTTAATGTATGGGATGTGTTTGGTGAAACACAATCAAAAAGGCTCCAAAAATTACAAAATAGATCTGCCAGAATTATAATGAATATCATTGAATAACGAAGTGGATCACTTGGTTGCTCTGGGTGCATTGGGTTGGGAGCCGCTCAAAGCTGGAAGAAAAAAAAAACAAAGCAAGAATGATGTTTAAATTATTAAACGAAGTAGGTCCTAAGTCTCTCGCTGATCTTAATTTTACGTACAAATTAAAATTGAGATTTCAGGCTATGAACTTCGGAACACCTCAAATACTCTTTGTTTACCTCAGCCACGTACCAATAGCATGAAAAGAAGTTTCATGTTTGACGGGGCATACTTATGGAATTCTTTACCTAAAGAAATTAGGGAGAGTAATTCCCTTTCATGTTTTGAAAATAAAATCGCTACTCACATTATTGACCAACGTACGAAATCTATATAATTTTTGTAAATAGCTTTCTTCTACAAACAACTACATGTAACTAGCTTTCGTTCTACTATAACTCTATCTAATACTCATGTAAATAGTTTTCTACTACTATTTTTACTATATCTTGTATATTTCTATTTAATTATGTTTTACACGCGGGTTAGCGTGTATAAATAAAGTCATCTATCTATCTATCAATCTCGTACCCAGGCTCTAGTTAGGGCGGGGGCGCCCGGGCGCGGGAGGGGCCTGCGCCTGAGATGGGGTCTGATTTTCTCAGGCTACTAGTTAGGGAGCCCCGAGCAAATTGATCTTTCTATTCTGTCGTTATATTATAGATTTATAATTACTTATAATTTATTTCATGTTTGTAATATACATGCATTACCACAAAATTTTTTAGGGTCAGTACATAGATGTACAGTATGATGCTTACTGCTTATAATCAAATTTGATTTTTTTATGTTCATATTCCAGTTAATTGCTCCATGTTTGATTATTTGTAATATAAAGTATGAATTAATTACTAGAACTTTATCGTGACGTCATAGTGATGGTGTCATGATGCACGTGACGCATGATGTTTGATTATTTAATACTGTACGAACGAGGGTAGAGTGTTCTTTCGCTGATTTCAAGTACAAATGTTACAAAACTATGCTTCATTTGACTTAAATTTTCGAAGGAAATTTGAAGGAAATTTTGATATTTTTGAAGGAAATTTTGGTCAAAATCAGGACAAAAAAAGGAAATTTCAGATTTTCAAAGTGGAAGCACTGTAATTGCGATCGTCTGTGGCGAAATTTTGAAAATGTGGGGAAGGTATGACGACCAAGATATCTTCAAGATTTACTAGTAACAATCTGTCGGTCAACCAGAGTTTTAAACTATGTTGTCCAATTAGTGTAGACACTGACGTTCTTCTGATAGGTGAAAGAAAACATTTAGCCAGGAAGGTGTATATAATATCGAAGATGAAGTGATGGTACGAAGAAGCCGCATTGGAGTCAAATTGATAGCGAATGTTCGATCGACTATAACTCAAAATCTGCCTTCTTCCCCAAAATTTAAATGCTGGTTTCATTTTATGCCATTACTGCTTTTGATATCTGAGAGGTATTTCGTAATGGGAAAATTGGGGAAAGTGGGTAAATTATGTATTTATTCCTTTCATCCGACGACTTGTTTACTAGTTAGTGCTGTCTTTAAAACGTACTCCGATTCTGTCTTATGTCTAGCAAGACCTCTTAACTGCCACAACGTTGTGCTAAATTTATGTATAATTCCGTTCGTACATAGAAATACATAATCAGTTTTTTTGTCTCACTCAGATCTTACAATAAAGTTTGACATGCCTACGCTACTAATTTCATTGCGGCGACGACATGCAAATATTGTCAATTTCTGCGAAATCTGCGCTATTGCTCCAAAGGATTTTTACCGATTGTCAGTCTTTAGTTGATTTTCTTAAATTTTAACGACACTCTTTTTTGTTTTAAAAATTGTGGAAATAGGGCTTTGAGCCAGTGGCGTAGCTAGGAATTTTGAGCGGTGGGGCAAACGTTCTATATTTCCGACATGTGGGCGTGGTCACATGGGCGTGGTCACATGGGCGTGTCACATGGGCGTGGTCACATGAGCGTGGTCACATGGGCGTGACCAACATTTTGTGTGGTCATACGTTTTTATTTTTTGTCTTTTGAGTGACTTTATTGGACTATTTGAAATAAAATAAAGAAATGGGCGATCTTCCATTATGGCCTGCCTATATCTTAACATGTGTATCTTCACATTCGCTTGATGAAGACGGCCCCAAAACGGTTGATACGGGAACCTCTCCTGCACCTGCAGGCTTATCAGGCTTTGTTTTCCATGCGAACGTAAATTAATTTTCGGGAGCGCCGGCCAGCTTGTACGGAATATGGCGATGGGCAGCTATTAGTTCACTGTGGTACTAACTTATCATTGTGCCTTTTTCTGTAGTCGCTGTCAAAGGGCATTTGGCACAGAGAACATTCTACCTTTTTTCGTTTCGTCTTACCTTGATCAAGTGAGGCGCGAGACGCCGCGGCCGGCGAGTATATAGAGCTATACAATCAATTAAAAACAAGACTTCATTTTCAGCGAAATTTATCAGTCATCAAACAAAATAAGTATTTTTCTACAGTTCGGTTTCCAGTGGAAACTTTCCACCAACTGGCTACTTAAAAAGAGGTGATAAACTGAGTATAATATCATATCCATGTGACCATAACAGTAGGGCCGGCGGCCGGCACATCATAAAATCCACGAAAATCATTTCAAAAATTCAATTTATTGACATACAATTCAGTGCGTAAGTACATTAAGATTTTATAAGACTAAGAGGTTCATGCAACGCGCACTTTGCGGGTTGAAATTGAATACTGCTTCTGCGTAGTTTACTCAATTCTGTATGTAATATGTATTCTGAAATGTATAAATTATTTATAGATGTCACTCAGTCACTTACTTGTTTATATCGATGAGAAATGGTGTTTTTTCAGAATTTCAGACTTTGAGTTATTGAACCGATCACAGAATAGCGCATTGATTGAGACTTGAGTTGCGACTTGCAACTCGTATTTCATCGGAACAGCTGTCTGCTGTCAACCTGTGATGCACTTCGCATTTTGTAATCGCATGTAACGTGACCCGACACTTTGTCACCAGTTTATGAGTCATGCGTTTCCCTTGACTTTTCGCAACAAACATAAGTAAAAAGTTATTATTTATAAAGTGTGTAAATCGTTTTGAATCAATTCGCCGTCTTCGACCATCCGATTTTCCGACAGGCATCAAAATTTTCCGACAAACAACACTCTACAACGCTGTAGTTACACTATTAATCTGCGCCGCAAATTTTTAGAGGCAATTATCAAGTTTGCGCATGCAGTGCACGTAAAATATATTTCTTTATTTTATGGATGTGAATGTTTTAATAGAAAATATCTGGTGACATATTTTCCATATCCTCACTAGTGAAGATATCAATGACGTCATTTACCGTTTTTTGCATTGAATCTATATATTAAAAAAAGAAAATTACACGGTGGCTTGAAGATATGAACTTTATATTCTCGTGGTGAAAACATTTTACTAATTCGCTACGCTTATTCGTAAAATATTGTTTTTACCACTCGAAGATATTAGTAAAATCCCGGCATATCTTCGCACCACCGTGTAATATCCTCTATAAATCTCAAGACTAATTATCGCTTTATCCAAAAGCTAGTAAAGCTTGCAGTTACTTGGGATTATTTCAGCGAAGAGCAAAGGGCAAAGAGCTGAGAGCAAATTAAGCAAAGAAAAAATAGAAAGGACAAAAAAGAAAAAGGAAAAGAAAGTAGAAAAAGCAAAGAGAAAAGGAAAAATAGGAAAAATAGGAAAGAGCAAAGAGCAGAATGGAAGGACTAAGGAACAAAGAGCAAAAACGGCAAAAAGCAAAGAGCAAGCAAAAAGTACTGAAACAGAAAAAAACGGCAAAGAGAAAAAACCAAAGAGCAAAGAAAAAAGAACAAAGAACTGAAAAGCAAAGAGCAAGCAAAAAGCACTGAAACAGATAAAAGCAAACAGAAAAAAGCAAAGAGCAAATAACAAAACTCACAAAGAGCAAAAGCACTGAAACAGAAAAAAGCAAAGAGAAAAAAGCAAAGAGCAAAGAAAAACGAGCAGAGAGCAAAAAGCAAAGAGCAAAAGCACTGAAACAGAAAAAGGCAAAGAGCAAAGAGTAAAGCTAAGTGCAAAAACAAAACGAAAAAGCAAAAATCAAAAGGCAAAGAAGTGAAAAAACAAAGAGCAAACGGAAAAAAGCAGGGCCGCATTAACAGATTATGGGGCCCGGGGCAGAGAAATTTGATGGGGCCCCTGATTTTTGGAAAATGGGTTAAAAATCGTTTAAAACCTAGCAAGACAACTTCGGTAGTAGTTTACCAAGGCGGCAGAACAACATGTCATCATCTCCAAATATTAAAAGTTCTCTGAAGCCGCCATGTTTCCAGTTTACTTCCGGCGGTCTCCGAGTCCGACTCCACTGTAGTTCCCAGACTTTTCTCGAGAGAAATAGAGCACTGATTTCACTATCTCCTATCTTGTGTGTCGGAAAGGAAGTTTGCACAGCGCATATATCGAAATAGACTTTTTAATCGTCACAGTATATTCAGTATGTACATTGATACTAAAAACTCAAAATTCAAATATCCCTTGAGTCGTTTCGCAATTAATAAACTTTTTTTCTCTCATGGGGCTGGGAGCCCCCGCTCACGCGGGGCCCGGGGCAGCTGTCCCTTTTGCCCATAGGATAAAGCGGCCCTAGAAAAAAGCAAAAAGCAAAGACAAAAATCAAAGAGCAAATAGCTAGCAAAGAATAAAGAGCAAAAACAAAGAGCAAAGAGGCAAATAGGCAAAGAGCTAGAGAAGAAAGCAAAAAGCAAAGAACAGAAAAAGCAAAGAAAAAAGGTAACGAACAAAGCTAGAGCAGAAAAAGCGAAGAACAAAGAGCAAATAGCGAAAAGCAAACTGAAATTAGAAAGCAAAAAGCAATAAACAAAGTACAGTGAAACCTGAGTTTTGCGACCAGCCCAGGTGCCACGTAAAAGTGGTCGTTAAGGACAGGTGGTCGTTCAGACAGGTAGTGATGTGACATCATAGCAGCCATTTTGGCAGCGCCGCGACTCGTACTATCGTTCACTTCAGTTTTTGCGCTGTGTTTTTGTTACGTTTCAGATTCAATTTTTGCGCTGGTTTGGTCTTGTTAAAAGCTCTTGGCTTTATTTACGATCTTCCAGTAGTATTTTTTAGATGTGAACACTCAGTTTTGTCACTTTCCTTTCCAAGTTAAAAAGCCGTTGTAAAATATACAAACTTGTCGCGGTAAACGATCGTCAAGATCAACTTGTCTAAAGTTAACAAATATTACTTTTGTATATTTTGGATTGTTCAGTCATTGTATTAACTCTCAAACATCAACTAAAAAGTATTTGGCTTTGGCACGAGAAATTCACAGATTTTCATCAAATAATGCTCAAAAGAGAAGCAAAACAAGACTAAAATGCGGTAACACGGCAATTGAGCAACACTTCCGGTTTCTTGTTTTCACATGTGGTCGCATTCGCGTTTGTTTACTACGAAAAAACGGGTATTTCTTTAACGTATTTCGGCAGTTTTACATTGAGATGGTCGCTCATAACAGGTAAATATCTTGTTTGGGACACTAAAAAGCGATCGCTGGTCGCGTAAGGCAGGTGGTCGCTCATTGCAGGTATATTTCAACTACAAATCTTCCGTGCCAGAAAAAGTGGTCGTATATGACAGGTGGTCGTAAAACATGGGGGTCAGCAAAACTCCGGTTTCACTGTATTGGTTTTCTAAAAGTAAGTGATCCCACTTTTTAGCGTGGAATAGCTATATGACCCCTTACGGATAGTCCCATAGTTTAGAAAAAAATAGAGTTCGGTTTTTCTCAATTTCATAGATTTTAATAATGGATCTTTATAAATTGTTCCTCTCATGAGGCGAGTTTCAGGGTGTTGCGCGCGCACCGTTTTGCAAAGGAATTGGCGGGCTCTTGGCGGGCTAGCTTTTGGCGGGCTCTCTACATAGTAAGCAATTGCAAACAAACTTGCTAGCGAGCCAACAACAGCAGAATAATTAACAGTGTTAAATATCTATACTTTGTTTATTCCAAACAGTATGTTTACTTTGAGGGGAGCTTGCCAGTTTTTGTATCTGCGCAGCAGATATATTGCTATCGTGTTGTGTGTATGTGTGTGTGTGTGTTAACTTTTTTGTGTAGCTGTAAACAATGCGCGACAAGTGAATCGGGCATGATCGGGGACAATCGAAGCTCAGAATTTTTTGGCGTCAACCTACGAGCTGTCAGATTGAACGATGGAAACGAGTATTTTTAATCCGATCGTGTTTACAAATATTTCGTTCGCCATATCACGAAGTCCTCCAAAGCGACAAAGTTTTGGATTAAAATACACGATTTTCAGGGTTCTATTCTATACGATTGTTTCAAATTCACATATCTTGTACATAATTTAACGTTCTATCTAACTGTACGAGTTTCGTTAATGGCACAAACCTACAGACGATTCAGGGATACTTTAAAATGATTGCGTTTGACCGTACGCCAAGTGATGCATAATAATGCAATTTGATATTTGCGCTCATCTCAGTTCAAATAGATTTTTTTCCGTTGCTATTGTATACGATTTATTCTAATTCACATACGTTGTACAGAATTTAACGCTCTATCTAACCGTGCAAGTTTCCCAAATGGCACAAACCTACAGACGATTCAGAGATATACTTTATATATGACCGCGTTTGACCGTACGCCAAGTAAATAGCGTAATAATGCAATTTGATATTTGCGCTCATGTCTGTTCAAATAGCCTTTTCTCCGTTGCTATTCTATATCATGTTTTCTAATTCACATATGTTGTATAGAATTTAACGCTCTATCTAACTGTAGAAGTTTCGTGAATGGCACAAACCTACAGACGATTCAGGGGTATACTTTAAACACGAGGTATCCGGTGGCTCAACTGCAATGAAGATATATCCCAAATTCCCAATACGGCTGCTAGCCGTTAAATTCTATATTTCCGACAAAGTTTTTGACTAAAACACTATGCTTTTTCAGGGTTCTATTCTATACGATTTTTTTTAATTCACATATGTTGTAGAGTGTTTAACGCTCTATCTAACTGTACAAGTTTCGTGAATGGCACAAACCTACAGACGATTCAGGGATACTTTAAATATGACTGATTGCGTTTGACCCGATAATTTCCATTTGATATTTGGCGCTCATCTCAGTTCAAATAGATTTTTCTCCGTTGCTATTCTATTTTTTCTAATTCATATTTGTTGTCCAGAATTAACGCTCTATCTAACGGTATAAGTTTCCAAAATGGCACAAACCTACTGTACAGACGATTCAGGGGTCTTTAGACCCGCGGTGTCCGGCTCAACAGCCGTATTGGCATATACCTTCATGCAGTTATGCACTAAAACATTTCGGAGACAGGGGATATTGCTGATAAAACTGGTAAGTATTTTTAACGTGACTTATAGTAAACTTGTGAGTGTGATCTACCACAGTTTTTGTGAGTCATGATAAAAAATTATTTTGGTCAGAGAACGTGTACTTTCTCTTTAATTATCTTATAAGATCTCGCTAAAATCTTATAAGATCTACGTGTAAAAATCTTATAAGATTTTTCTTAAGATCTTACAAGATTCTCACAGTGGTGGGTTTGGCGCAGATACATGTACGCATAGCGGACCTTTTGTTTTGAAAATTGATGCGTGTGCAACACGCCTGAAACTCGCCCGTCTTCCTAATCGGTGTCAAGTTGTCATGCGCGGTTTACGTAAATTATTCTGGCGCAAAGGCACTGAAGTACAAACCACACACGAAGATGTCAAAGAAAATACTTTGCGCAAATTCGCGCAGATAATCTTCCCCGACGCCGAAGCAAATGGATTTGACTCCATTTGCTTTTATACTTGTTTTTCTGTGTGCACCATCAACCAGTCTAGTGGAAAAATGCGAAAAACTGAAGAGAACGACTTGCATGGGAATGGTGCTCTCGTTCAACTTTACGACGACCGCGATCGCGAACGATTCAAAGGACCAAAGCGAAATTGAGACTAATCTTGACAAGTGGAAGGCCCTGAGTTTTCTACCGCGTTGTTGGGAAGTTCTACAGCCATTATTGTGTCGAGTTTATATGCCAAAATGCGACGAAGGACGCGTTCAATTGCCTTGCCGTTCGCGTTGCCTGAAGACGCGATCTCCGTGTAAAGTGGTCGAGAAATTTCAAGACTACGGCGGTTGGCCTGATTTCCTCAAATGCGACGCGTTCCCTCAAGAAAACTGCGATAATTTCACGGTAGGTAAAGTTTACTTCGAGAAAAGATGTGAACGTTAAACCATTTAATCTCGTTAATTTATGACACTCATCTTCCTATCAAACAATCAAAGATTGTCTGGTGTGGGTTACTGACCGCGCGCTTTACCCAAGTGTATCACTATTGTCCATAACAACTGCGCACTTTGTTAAATAAAATCAAAAAGCAGACGCAAAGCTAAATATTTTTTTTTGGGTGAAGTGCATTGATTGCATAGTTGCTGTTTTATGTTATGTGACAGTAACAAGCCAGTTGCTATTTTTGCATTTAAAACTTGACTCTTTTGTTACTGGTGATCTATCACTAAATTAGACAGTGAGTAGGTCATCCAACCAGAATGCAGCATTTGTAATAGTCCACTAGTTGGTAATTACACTAATATATACTGTACTCAAATCTAAGAATCAAATATGAACTGGCCCACCCAGATACTTCAAAATAAATTCAAATTTTAATTAAAATTAATACTATAGTCTACTGTAGTCAGAATGAGGTCCAGAACACATTGAATGTAAAGAAAATCATAGCTGACAGGATGGCTTATAATGGGGGCCCAATTTAGAAGCAATGGCCCTATTGTACTGTATGCCCAGCACTGTATGCCCAGTACTGTATGTCCAGCACCCTTTGTTGAGGAACCGCACTTCACTGTACAGGATGCTGTACTGTATGTAGTTTTGATGGAACAACTTTGTTATTAACAAAATAATGTTAATGTTTTAGATAACAAAAATTAACCAAACTAATTGCCCTTCACCACTTGTCCACACTGAAGAAGAAAGCAGTTGGTTTGAAGGGATTCATGGCTGTGGGATTCAGTGTGCGAACCCAATCTTCACTAAGGAAGAACATGGTCGAATTCATCGGTTTATTGGTGCATTTGGTACATTGTCAATCTTATGTACAGGCTTTACAGTGGTTAGTGAGAAAAGTATATTATTTTCTTTCAAACAGTTCATGATCCCCTCGGTTTTCTTTGATGTACCGTGGTTGTTTATTTATTAAATAATAATCACTCCCAACCACACATAAATCAAGTTAATGCCCTGGGCTAATATATATTAGCGCAGGGAAATTAACTTGATTTATGCGTGGTTGGGAAAATAAGGGTTAATCAATGATCACAAATGTGATAAGCTTCCAGATAGTGCTGTAGTGCTGATTGACATGTTAAAACCTGACCCTGTTCCAGACCGAAGCAAGTGAATCTTTTTCACTATACATCTACATTGTATTTATAAATTGAATAATTATGGAGTAACTAGCTCAAAATGTTGTGGTCATCCTTGGAGGTGTATTATACAAGATATCTCAACTGCTTTTAAGCATTTAATTTTCAAGCATTTTGTGTGGTACTGGTAGACTTAAAAGAGCTGTGACTCACCTAACATTACAGTACAGTACAACTATTACCATATTAATATTATTTTTTGATAATGATTTTTTGAACTATATTCATTGCAGTTGACATTCCTAGTTGGCTGGAAATCACAAAACAAGTATCCATCTGTCATCCTTTTTTACATGAATGCTTGTTTCTGTCTTACATTCATGGGATTCCTTATTCAGTTTTTTGGCAATTCAAGGACTGGTATTCTTTGTCGACATGACAACACTATGCGACTTGGAGAACCAATGTAGGCTTTGTTGCTGAGGCTTGCAGCTTATTAATTTATTACAAATTAAATTAATTATTCATTCTTTATTTCTATTTTTTTCTATTTTTTACTACTGTATGTTCACTTGTGCCCTTCTCTTTTCTCTTTCTTTTCCTCTCTTTCTTCCATTTTCTTCCCTTTCTTTTACTTATTTCTTTCAATTATTTGTTGCTTCATGTTTGTTACTTCTTTTCTTTCTTCCTTCCTTCCTTCCTTCCCTCCCTCCCTCCCTCCCTCCCTCCCTCCCTCCCTCCCTCCCTCCTTCCTTCCTTCCGTCTTTCTTTCTTTCTTTCTTTCTTTCTTTCTTTCTTTCTTTCTTTCTTTCTTTCTTTCTTTCTTTCTTTCTTTCTTTCTTTCTTTCTTTCTTTCTTTCTTTCTTTCTTTCTTTCTTTCTTTCTTTCTTTCTTTCTTCTTTCTTTCTTTCTTTCTTTCCTTCTTTCCTTCCTTCCTTCCTTCCTTCCTTCCTTCCTTCCTTCCTTCCTTCCTTCCTTCCTTCCTTCCTTCCTTCCTTCCTTCCTTCCTTCCTTCCTTCTTTCCTTCCTTCCTTCCTTCCTTCCTTCTTTCTTTCCTTTCATCCATCCATCTGGCCTACCTTTTTTCCTTTCATCCATTATAGTTCATCCACCCTTCCATGGTTTCTTTCTGTCTTTCCTTCCTTTCATCCTTTCCTCTATGCACCATCCTTCTAATTCTTTTCCTCGTTCTTTTATTTTTGTCATTAATTCATTCTTTCCTTCCTTTTCATCTTATTCCTCCTTCTCCAGGACTGGACATATGCGCGCGGGACAACACTTGGCATATTAAATTCAGGCGCGCGATGAGAAAACTACGTATATTAAAACCAGATTAAGACGGACCAGATGTTTCATTAGGTCATATACGTTCCATTACAATGTTACGATACATCATAAGACATAGCGCTACGTTGTAAGACGTTAGACAGCGTCATAATTTATAAGATTACATGATATAACTTATAAGACGATACGCTGTGTTATAAGACATTACGCTGTATTATAAAACGTTTAGCTACAATGTTAAAGTGCCTATAACATGGTTGGGGATTTTACATATTTAGGATATTTGGAACCTTCTGAGAAGATTTGTAATATATCTTCCTTTCCTAACATTTCATCTTCATGGACTTTTTTGCCGTTGAAGTTGACCAGAGTGACGTCAAAAGAGGAATTTCTCTATACAAAAACCACTTTACAGATTCCTCCTTTGACGTCACTTCCGTCAACTTTCACAGCAAAAAAAGTCCATGAAGAGTATAAAGCGCCGCACAGACGACCAAGTTTTCCTTGACAAGTTTTTCCTTGACAAGTTTTATTTGTTCGTGTGTACGACACAAATTGACAAGTTTTTCCTTGACAAGGAGCCTTGTTCAAAAGCTGGTCATGCCAGCTTTTGAACAAGGAAAATTGTTCGTGTGCGTAGTCGTCAAGGAAAACTTGACAAGATCATCTCCGAAGCTTATTACGCGACCATTGCCGTCAAGGAAAACTTGTCCAACCGTACACACGAGCAATTATAAATTGTCAAGGAAAATGTTTGGGGGAAAAATTGTTCATCGTACACACGAGCAAGGAAAGCTACCAAGGAACTTGTTAAGGAAAACTTGGTCGTCTGTGCATGCGGGGCTTAAGACGTTATGTTTCATTCAAGGAAGGGTTTTTCGGAACATTTTCTCCAGGCGCGCGTGCCAAAATGCGCATCTTGATGGCCCAATATGCGTGCGCGATTGCGCGCTTCAAACGGCCATACATGCTCTACCTGTCCTCTCTTTTTTCCATCTCTTTTTTTTTCTTCTTCTTCTATCTACCTATCTCTCCCTTCCTTCTTCCTTTTTTATTCTACTTTCCTTATCACCGTTTCTCTTATACATATCCATACTTTCTCTTTTAGGGGGGTTGATTCAGCAGCATGTATAACTACATTTTTTCTGGTATATTATTTTTCCATGGCTGGTGTAATTTGGTTTGTTGTCTTGTCTTATGCTTGGTACATCTGCTTCAAGAGTCTTGGTACTACGCAGGATAACTTATCAAGCAGAGCTGTGTACTTCCACGTGGTTGCTTGGATACCACCTTTTATATTGTCTTGTGTTGTTATATCTCTGTCTCAGGTGAGCTGTATGTATTGTACTAATTATGAAGTGAAAGATATAATCAATTCTTGAGCCTCTGAAAGGGTGTTTCCTGCATTTTGAGGGCACTATATTCTCGTATTTTCGGCTATGGCGACGAAATCGATTCGAAGTTTCTAATTTGCATTATTGTCGGTTCCAGCTCATTTTTCAAAGCGCGGTTCGGATGTTTGTTGCCAAATTTCAAATTACGTTTCTAAATTCAGAAGTTCGATTTGATGTTCGAATGTTCAATTCAAAGTTCACCTTTACGGAAAACCTTCGGTCGACCAGACTTTCTTTTGATGCGATTTCTTTCGGAAAATATACCGTTAATAATTCTGTAATTCCAAATTACCAACTGCATAGCCGAAGAATGGCGCAAAGCTGAACTTAGAATCGAACATTATCGAACTTCGTTAAATGAACTTCTAAATTTGGAAACGTAATTTGGAACTTGGCAACGAACATCCGAACCGCGCGTTGAAAAGTAAGCTGAAATCGACAATAAAATAAATTCGTACAGATTTTCAAAATCATTTTCTTAAACCGCGGGGATATCTTTTTTAAGAGTAAAAATAGCGCAGATTTTTAGCGGCAGAAAGTTGCGCGGGGACCTGCGTGAACCAAACTTTAAAGTCTGGTGTGGTTGAATAAAGAATGATATGAGAACTATATTTATATGTTTGGCTTTTCCTGAGGGGAATTTATGTTTCCATATTATGAGATTTAAATAATATGTTTTATAAACAAAACATATTTGGAGTACCTTTAAAATTCTCACACATCATTAGATATTCATAGCATTTCGGCCAATCCGGTTGCTTGATTTACGTCACATGTACTTACCTAGAAACCCAGAGACCTAATTAATTCAAGTGGCTGAAATTCTATTCGAATTTGCATAAACAAAAGTTTTTGGCGGGAAAACTGAAAACAAAATAAATAGACTTATTTTGATCCATACAGTTATAATATTGTTTGTTTTACGGTTTTGCTTACAGAAGTAGACAGTTCTTTTATTAGTTATTGTGTTAAATCATCATCACATGGCATATCATGTGTTTTTTTTCGTTTTGATTTTTCAGCCCGGTTAACCGGGCTAGCCCGGCTTGAACAGTTTATATGGGAAAATTTCATCCCGGTTAACCGGGCGCCCCGGTTTGCTCAACTGAGATCCCGGCTAACCGGGCTGGCCCGGCTTTCCATGTAAACTGAATCCTTTTCGCAAAGGTAATAACTATATAACCAGGCGCCTCGGTCAAACGGGCCAGCCCGGCTAGCCGGGCTCATGTAAACAGCCCCTTAGGGGCTTAGCCGGGATCTCACCGGGATGAAATTTTCCCATATAAACTGTTCAAGCCGGGCTAGCCCGGTTAACCGGGCTGAAAAATCAAAACGAAAAAAAACACATGATATGCCATGTGATGATGATTTAACACAATAACTAATAAAAGAACTGTCTACTTCTGTAAGCAAAACCGTAAAACAAACAATATTATAACTGTATGGATCAAAATAAGTCTATTTATTTTGTTTTCAGTTTTCCCGCCAAAAACTTTTGTTTATGCAAATTCGAATAGAATTTCAGCCCGGCTTGCTGGGCTGGATACTTCGCTCATGTAAACAGCCCCTTATAGACGTGGTTGCCAAATCCCATGTGCCGTTAAATATTAACTACTTATTGACCGAGCGTGAGGTCTGTACTAGTGAAATATCGGACCGATGTTTTTTTAGTACGGACCGAGACGAGCGCAGCGAGTTGAGGTCTGTGCAAAAAACAGAGGTCCGATATTTCACTAGTACAGACCGAACAAGCGAGGTCAATAAGTAGTTTATTATATGGCCATAAATCTTGTGAACGTTCTGTGAAAACTCGACCCATCTTTCTTGCGAACTAAACGAAAATGGCAGACATTTTCCCATTTTTAAAGTACTTGCCGTTGAGCTAGAATCCTGAACTTTCTACCCCAAATAGTAATTTTCAATTGCTTTTGTTTGACATATTGCTCAAGATTGTACGTTAAGTAGTTTGAATAAAAAATTATCTGGAATTGTAATACTTTACGTGAGAAGTAAATGTTATTACGAACAATGTTTTGGACATTTTAAAAACTTTCACAAAACGTGGAAACTCGAACTATACATCAAATGAAAGCTTATAAAATTTCTAACAACATACCTGCACGATATATTTCAACAATGAGTTAGTTCTGAAATTATAATCCATTTTGTTGTCGATACATGACTGCCATTTTGTTTATAAAATTAACTTACGGTCCCGAACGGCAGATTCCTCTCTGAGCGGGCGGATACGGGAAATATCCGACCGCTTATGAACCAATCAAATTACAGGATTTCCGTATTCGGATATATGTTCTGGCTGAATACACCCGGGCACAGCTACGAACATGTGCGTTTCCCAAAGCGTATATCTATACGTTTTGGGAAACGCCCATGCATGTTCGTAGCTGATGTCCAGGTGAGCCCGCGCTACTGAGTTGACAACAAAACAGTGTCTGAGCGCATCTATTAATAAATCTTTTTTTTTCTCACCAAGGTTGATGGGAATTCTCTTAGTGGAATATGCTTTGTTGGATACAGAAACATTGAAATGCGAATTTACTTCTTGTTGGGTCCACTTGGTATCAATCTAGCAATAAGTGGTTCTTTTCTAGGCCGAGGTAAAGCTGCGTGACTATATGCACAACAAGCATACACTAATATAAGTACCATCATCAGTCGAGGAGGAGAAGCGAGAAAACGTCGACCACGTAGCACCCCCACTACACAATAGTTTTGACTCCAGATTATAATAGGCTGATACCCATAGAACATTGCTAGATCAGTCGTATTCACAAATTGTGGGGTCAGTGGCCTGCTACATAGAGAGGGTGGGGGGTGGTCCTTACATTGACAGACTTAAAGTGCACATGAAACGAAAATTAAGTTTGTCTTATTTGAAAGAAAACTTAAAATGATAGAGTAACATCTTTTGCAGTTTTTCGTTTCCTTGCTTCGTTGTTGAGATATTTCAGTTTGTTTGAAATGTAAATTAAACAACTTGACGTCACATGTGCATAATGAGTTATCAGAGGTTATATATCTTTGCTATTATCAAACCAAACTTAATTCGAAGGAATTATGTGCGTGTGTTTCTCTCACAACGCCAAACATGTAGAATTTTTAAGTGATTATGTTTGATAATAGCAAAGATATATAACTTTCTCTGATAACTCATTATGCACATGTGATGTCAAGTTGTTTAATTTACATTTCAAACAAACTGAAATATCTCAACGAAGCAAGGAAACGAAAAATTGCAAA
This sequence comes from Paragorgia papillata, assembly GCA_035771165.1. Lineage (NCBI taxonomy): Eukaryota > Metazoa > Cnidaria > Anthozoa > Scleralcyonacea > Coralliidae > Paragorgia > Paragorgia papillata. The sequence goes on along the minus strand of JAWNZC010000314.1, from coordinate 2,715,925 downwards.
AGATGTTACTCTATCATTTTAAGTGTTCTTTCAAATAAGACAAACTTAATTTTCGTTTCATGTGCACTTTAAGTCTGTCAATCTAAGGACCACCCACCCCCTCTATGCAGCAGGCCACTGACCCCACAATTTGTGAGTACGACTGACCTAGCAATGTTCGATGGGTATCAGCCAATTATAATCTGGAGTCAAAACTATTGTGTAGTGGGGGTGCTACGTGGTCGACGTTTTCTCGCTTCTCCTCCTCGACTAATTCCACGACCTGCTCCCAACTTCAATATGTAGCTCAGTAAATCGGTAAAGCGTCAGGTAGAGTAGTAAACCGAAGGTTGCGGGTTAGAATCGCAGCCGCGGTACGATCGGAAATGGCGGCTGTCGAGGCTCGCGAAATACGGGATGACCCGTATTAGCTATACATGCGTAGAACGAATATCTTGCGTGTAAACGTCATCAATACACGGCCGACAACTCACTTGAGCCAGCACGCACGTGGACTGCGAACTGCCCCATGATAGTGGCCGATTTTCTATGCGATTTCCGATCGTGTCGAGTTGAGAAAAAAAATCTCTGCTCACCCGATATAAGGTTCATCGCTCGGAGTAGCATGGTCATGAAGCATGGTCATGTTGAACTGACAATGGCGTCCCTTATATGGAAGTAAATTCTATGGACACGTGACGATGAAGCACCACAACACGTGACGATGAAGCAACTCACTAATTAAACCCGAGCGTTGCTATTGGATGACTGCTTCATTATACAGAAAATACAATACCGTGAAATTGCACAAATTTCCATAAACTTGAACAAAAACATAGAACAATCACTTTGGACGAGGTTCCAAACCATGTATATATATGTTCTATTAACTATGATTACTCGGATAATACCATGATCGCCTCGGATTCTTTTGTTCTCCGAGGGAATGTAAACCTCGTATTTCCCTCATTGCTCATGCAAGAGGGAAATTTATCCTTTGTCTTCTAATTTTCCCGTGCATGTTGATGAGGGAAAATTAGAAGACAAAGAAATCTTTTGTCTTCTACTAAATTTCCCGCTTGCATATATTTTCCCTCATCAACATGCACGGGAAAATTAGATGCAACTTCTCTGATCAACCGTGTAAATTTCCTGTCTGTAAGATTCTCAAAGTTTTCCTCGGCGATCATAATATTACAAACTAATAACATGACTTTTCGGGAAATTAGCGATTAAATTTCCCCTTTGCCTCGGGAAGATTTGTAAAAGTCCTCGGGCCGCAAATCTTCCCTCGGCGGCGGGGAAATTTAATCGCTAATTTCCCTCAAGTCATGTTATTACTTATACGTAGCATCTAATATCATTATTCTTCACCTGAGTTTGCTGTCCCAAAATAATTATTCCAATCATACACTTTATAATATAATACATTCTGACTGTGTACTTTTTTGTTGTACATTTAATAGGCTTGTTTACTTTAATAAAATTAAGGAGAAACAATCCACATTTTCTCAGTCAAAGATCAGCTGCCAGAATTCGGGAAACAATTGTTCGTGTTGGTATGTATTGATGGCATGATTTGTAGATTGGGATTTAATTCTCCTTTTTTAAAGGGCAATAGCACTAAAAATTAAGTTACTTTGTCTAATTTGAAAGAACTTTTTCGTATCTCTCTTCGTTTTCAAGATATTTAAATTTGTTTGATATCATTTATGGTCTCTGACGTCAGGTGTGGGGTAAAATATTTTCACATGTAGCAAAACCAGTTATATCTCTAAGTTTGTTCAGCGAAATTATTTGAAACTGTGCACATAAAAACTCCTTGCGACGCTGAACATTTCTTGTTAGATATGTAAGTGATTTTGCTCTGTATGAAAATATTTTACCCCACTCCTGACGTCAGAGACCATCTCATTTACATATCAAACAAATAGAAATATCTTGAAAACGCAGAAAGATACGAAAAAGTTGTAAAGGATCTTCTATTATACAATTTTATGAGTTCTTTCAAATTAGACAAACTTAATTTTTAATGCCAATCCCCTTTAATAAATAATCTTATTAAATAGACTGGAAAAGTAAAAGGGGAGAGGAGGGGTTTGCCTATTCACGATGTAGGGTTGCGTATTTTCGAATTTTTCTTGAAAGGGGAGTGCTTTAATATTTAAATACTGTACAGTATTTTGGATCATTATTAACCGCGGCACATCAAAGATAATTTATGCATGAATAAACTAAGCAGTAATAGTAGCCTTACTCTCCGATGTACACCCACAACCTTTTTTTTTCTCTGTAGATTGGAGTAACTTGAAGTTCTAAAAAATGTGATTTTGTCTGTTTTTCCAGGTATATTTGCTTTTCTTGCCTTCATCTTTGTTGGAACAACATTTGCTTGTCATTTATATGATTATCACTACCAAAAAATTTGGGAAAGTGGCTACAGAGAATATATGAAGTAAGGTTAAATTACAGCTATATACCATAAATTCCCGTATATATGCGCATCCTTTTCTTCAGGCTAGATTTTGAGGTCTCACAATGTAACGTAAGGTTTCGCAATGTAATGTAAGGTCTCACAATGTAACGTAAGGTCTCGCAATGTAACGTAAGGTTTCGCAATGTAACGTAAGGCCTTACAATGTAACGTAAGGTTTCGCAATGGAATGTAAGGTCTCACAATGTAACGTAAGGTCTCACAATGTAACGTAAGGTCTCACAATGCAACGTAAGGTCTCACAATGGAACGTAAGGTCTCACAATGGAACGTAAGGTCTCACAATGGAACGTAAGGTTTCGCAATGTAACGTAAGGTCTCACAATGTAACGTAAGGTCTCACAATGTAACGTAAGGTCTCACAATGTAACGTTAGGTCTCACAATGTAACGTAAGGTCTCACAATGTAACGTAAGGTCTCACAATGTAACGTAAGGTTTCGCAATGTAACGTAAGGTCTCACAATGGAATGTAAGGTCTCACAATGTAACGTAAGGTCTCACAATGTAACGTAAGGTCTCGCAACGTAACGCCAGATCCTACAGCGAAACGCAACTCTCTGGTAACACAAGGTTTCACAACAGTGATGTTTTCCAAATTTTAGAAGTGGGGGAACGCTCGCTAAAGTCAAATGGGCGTGGCCACTGGTCGTAAAATTGAATCGGCGTGGCTCCTATCGTGAAAGTTAATGGGTGCATGTGTCTGTGTGAAAAGACTACTAAAATCCTGGCTCAGGCTAGCTAGCTGGTTGGCTAACTTGGTTAAAGTGCCTATGAAACGAAAATTAAGTTTGTCTTATTGGAAAGAACTCTTAAAATGACAATATAACATCTTTTACAAATTTTCGTTTCCTTTTTTCGTTTTTGAGATATTTCAGTTTGTTTGATACACAGTGCGCATAATGAGTTATGACTTATCGCAAAGTGTTCTATATCTTTCTTATTATCGAACAAAAGCACTTGGCAAATTAGGGTCCATGTGCGAGTGTTTCTCCTACAACAGAGTCCGTAAATTTTAAATGTTTTTGTTTGACAATAACAAAGATATGTAATCTTTTGCCATAAGTTATTATGCAAAGTGTGACGTAAAGTTATCTTATAAGTTAAATTTACTTCAAAAACTCATTAATAATTCATGAGGAAAACACAAAGGACCGTGACGTGTCTCAAAATGTGAGAGACACGCTCGCTATTTTCGATGAACTTTTCCTTCGATTTTGCGGCTCAGACAACTTCAATTTTCCAAATTGATTTCTATATGAGCTTATTATATGGATAGTTTTTGAAGCCATTTAAAACATTCGCAGTACGTGTTTTAAATAGTACATATCAAACAAACTGAAATATCTCAAAAACGAAGCAAGGAAATCAAAAACTGCAAAATGTGTTACTTTGTCATTTTAAGTGTTCTTTTAAGGTGGCTCTCTACGTTAATTTCAATAGGGGACTGGTGACTAGAAATCGTTTCGCTACGCATGCGTAAATAGCGATCTTGTCGATTCGAAATTCTAAGTCGTTTTCTTCGGTGAATTTTGCTAAAATTTTGTAGATAAGTAGTTTATAAAAAGTTCTAAAGTATATATAATTTTCAAAAATTTTCATAAGACAGAACTTTTTTAAATCGATAATTTTTATAGCGAAAAATCTGTTCATACAACCCTCTCTGATTTTATGCAAGGATATTCTCCACAACAGTATCTATCATCTCAGCAATTTTTAAAAAATTTCACCGAAGCAAACTGAAAACATCCCGCTTCAATTATGCAATATTTGAAAATATACCAAAGTTCCAACGTCATTATTACCATGCATGGTAACAGCAAATAATTGAACTTTTTGATAGAAATTTTATATCTGCGGTAGTTCTGCTATAGTAAGGTCTACTTAGTATTTATCTAACAAATTTTTAAACTTGTGAATAACATTAGACAATGAGCGTATGAAATAGCGCGTATTTATTGAAACTATAGGGAGCCACCTTAAATAAGACAAACTTAATTTTCGTTTCATAGGCACTTTAAAAAAACGAGTACGCTCATTGACTCAAAGCAAAAGTAGTGCGGTGTTCCACTAGCTACGTTTAATTTTTGTTAGGGGGAACGCCGTTCCCCCTGAAAAACATCACTGTTTCACAACGTAATTCAGGCCTTACAAGTTAACGTAATTGGTTCACAATGTAACTTGAGTTCTCACAACGTAACCTTGGTTCTCATAACGTAACGTAAGTTTCCAAGTAAACGTACAGATCTTACAACGTCATGTGAGGTCTCACAATTTAACAAAGGGTTTCAGAAGGCAACGTAAACCTCTTACAATGTAACGTTTTACAAGGTATAACGTCCTCTTTCACACAATCTAGATGTATTGCAGACAAAACTATTCATAAAGGAAGGAAATTAAGTAAAACTTGCAAACCAGAGAGTAGACCAGATCTTGGGATCATTGAACTGCAGTTATTTTCCTTATTTGGTGCGGGGATTACAATGAGTGCTTGGACATGGACATCGACTATTCTTTCAAGCTGGAAAACAGCATGGGATAGGTACGGCAATAGTGTTACTATATTTACTACTACTGCTAGATTTATCTATCTAGGCAGTCTCTCAATATTAGGCGTGCGATCGTGCTATTATTATTATTAATTATTTATTTATTTAAGGAGGATAAGTTTTTCAGCAGAGCTGGTGGGGTCCACCATTTACAGCTAAGACCTATAGGTGTTGATTTTACGGACGTAAAATACAACTTTGTTTTTTTGCACAATTACTAAGTAACATAATATCTTTAGGATTATGCAGAAACATTACCAACAAAATTTTCATCAGAGAACCACTTTAAGTCATGTTGAAAGACAATAGAGTTCCTTCTATGTAAGTACATTCTATGGACACGTGACGACGAAGCACCTTAGCACCACAACACGTGACGATGAAACAACCCGATCGTTGCTATTGGCTGCATGCTTTATTATACAGAAAATACGATACCGTGAAATTGCACAAATTTCCATAAACTTGAACACAAACATAGAACAATCACTTTGGACGAGTTTCCAAACCATGTATAAGATTTTCTATATTAACTATGATGCTATTATACTACAACGTATATTGCAACGTTTTATAGTATTGCGTAACATTGTAGCCTAATATCTTAAAACGTACTAGCGTATAACATCTTACAATATTACAATAAGTTGAAATCAGGAAGAGGTTAGGAGTTGTCAATATTTTGGAGAAGATAAGAGAAGGAAGATTAAGATGGTACGGACATATCTTGAGAGACAAGGAAGAAAGTGCAATAAGACAAGCAATGGACCGAAAAGTTGATGGTAGTAGAGGTAGAGGAAACTTCCAGAAGACAGTAGAGATAGGAATCAATAGCGAAATATTATCCGAGCGGCTGACCCCACACCAGTGTGGCATTAACCCAGACAGAAAGTGTGAGGATGAT